>JARHVA010003913.1:330000-555000 GCA_037957365.1 Torreya grandis
AAGATTATATGAATATAAATCCACTATAAATAGGATTATGAGCTTTTCACATTACACCATTGTCTGAAGACTTCATACATAACTCAAAGACTGCTAAACCATGTATGCTTACCTTTTATACTCCTCAAGACTAGTGCTCAATAATATGCTTACCTTGTATCTAGAAATTGACCTTGACATGTCATTAACTTTATAAGAATTACTAGGTTGCCTTCAAATTCTCTTTAAAAAAATATAATAGGTTACCTTCAAATTTTCTCTTGTCATAAGACATTTTTGTCACATACCACTTCACCATGCATGAACACAACTTTGACCTAGACATTAATGAAATCCATATTTAATTTGACATCAATGACCACATAAATGCTACAATAAAAAAAATAGGAACATACCTCAACACTTTTTGTAGTATTATGCTTAGTTTATGTTTCCTTTCCTCTAAGCATCATTTGGCATAGTTGTATGTTTGTTTATCCTATATGGATGGTGAAGCTAAATTTAGTTATTCAAGGATGGACCAAATAGGTTATATGTAGATTAAAACCCAAATATATGAGAATTTTTAGATGCTTCTATGACTCTACACCCAATGGATCACTTCAAAGTTTACTAGGTCCTAGCTTAGAAGGAAAGTAACCCATAAATATCACCATAATGTTGACCATTTTTGGTAACCATGGAGGGAAACCATTTAAGTTCAGTAGTTGAGGGATTCAAAGCTTAGTCATAGTTATTGTTTAGAGATTCTATTGTGAACAAAAGTTCTAAAGGCTAAAATGAGATTCATTTTTTTTATGCAGCAAAAATTCAAAGATAGATGTTTATAAGGTTAATCAAAAGTTAAGAAGAATGTTACGAAGAATTTTCATAACTTTTTTTCTGGACACAAATGTTGAAGACTAAGTTATATAGTAAAAATTGTGAAGATAGAGGCCTAAAAAAATATTTCAAAGACCAAGTTGCAAACAAAATTTTGGATAATATAAATATAATGTCTTAGGTCTTCATAATTTTTTTAAAAATAAGGATTTATGGTTCAAGTCATGTGGTATCAATAAAGATAAAGACACAAAATTGGAGGTGTGCATGTAAACCATATGTTTAAGGTTCCTAAGATTTAGGTAGTGATACAAGGGAAGTGTACTAAGTATATATTTAAATTGTAAAAACATACCCAAAACCTTCATTCCTCTTGTGTACCTTTTTTCTTATATATTACCCAATGCTCTAATTTTAAAAAATCAAGATCGATCATGGTAGTTATAATATATACTCTCATTATCCATAGGCTATGAAATTTCTTCTACATAGATAATTAAAATATCTTGAACATAAGACGTAAACTCATGAGAACACCAATAAGGACTAAGTGAAGAAGGAACTAAACCTGGTCATTTTTTACTAAATTATTTTATGCACCCATTCATAGGATATTAGATTCCCTATATCACTATGACATTACGCATCAGTGTTCATCCTAATATGTATCCTTCAAGGTGCACACTTTGTGTAGAATGCAACCAATTATTAAAGTTTGTGTAAGTCAAGGTGAGAAGTGGACATTGAATTAAATGAATTATTTCAAGAGTATGGAAATAAATTAGGATACATAGAATAAATAGAGGCATGTTTCCTCTTCCCATGTAAGCTCTCCACATGTAAGGGTGACATATGTGTAGAACCCAACAAGTTCTTGAGAATGCACTAACTAGTGAAAAAATACTTAATTAGAGTGTAAGGTGTAAATTTATACTACGTGCATATAATCACATGGTAAAATATAAAAGGACTTGAATATTTTCCATGTCAACAAGTGAAGCCAAATGGATTGAAAGGTGGCAATCATGTACTGGAAGTATTTTTAGGAAGTTGGGTATTGAATGAAGCTATATAAAAATAAGTTAAAATAAAAAGAAACTGTTAGATGGCATAACATGACCACATGCCTCTCATTATTACCTAAGCATATTTCATTCTTAGATGCACACATGGATCCATGAAAATCCTTTCAACCACTTCTAGGTTCAAATTGTTAGACATAATAAAATAAACATGGCTCTTAGTGACCTTAGCATGGTGAGTTAGTCTTTTCAACTGACCTTGAGCCCTGAGTGCTAGCCTCTAAATTCAATTTTATATCTAACACCCCAAGTGGTAAATTTATTTCATAAGAGATTGATCAACCCTATAAAAGCCCCAAGTTTTATTGTAAAAATAGTCCTTTCCCTAGTATATCAAACTATACCCATTAAAGTTTGTAATATTATCATAGGCCTTGAAATTAATGTGAAATGGACTATCTTTCTTTCATAATATATGTTTTATGTGCATTTAAGGTTGCTGATCTTTGTCTATGGATATTTATTACTCTCATTGTCATACTCCATTAGCACCTCTATATAGAATTGAAACCCTCTATAGGTATTACTCTATGTATACATGGGTATATGTAGGAATTATTTTTGTATTATTTGTCTTCCACCTCAATGTTACATTTGTTCCATTACCTTTGTGCAAAACACTTATACAATGAATACCCTATTTAAAGGCCATGCATTATCTCCCCTTAATTATATTGTGCTACAAGTGGGTGAGGTGATCACTCTACTCTTAGTGCATCACCACATTTAACTTTTAGAAAATATCCTACCTTCTCTATCCCTTTTTTCTCAAAATATTTAGAATTATAATTAGTGGTAGATATCCTTTCTACTCTTTATAGGTCTATGAACTAGTCCTAAACTATGTGCACCTAGATTATAAAGAAGTCAGTCTACTCTAGAGGTTCATCCTAAGGAGTGTAAAGGTAATACACCTTATGGACATACCCATAATTACAATAAGATATCAAATGTTTTGTGGACATAAGTGAAATGAGTGTTTATGTGACCCACATTGAACACGTTTGTTCCTTGTGGAAATCACCCACACTTTACACCCATAAATAAATCCTCCTATGAAAGGGACCATCTATGGCTGCACATTTTGAATGAAAATAAGTCCCACATCTTAGGGTACAATCCCATTATTTCACTAAACCATAATCTAATTCAACTAGTGCACGATTTGAGTGATAATAGTTTCTTACATGCTTAGTGGGTCTAAGTTTGATGATATAGTGTGTTATTCAATACATATTTCCTTTCAAGGGTAGTCTTTTACACAATTTGGTGACTCCAAGCATCTATATACTAGTTTTATTAGTCCAAATGCTTAAAATAATATCAATTAATATGTATTTTACCCCCCACCCCATTTTTTGAAAATGTGGTTTTTATGCCCTCCTATCATCTATATCAAATGCAACAAGATACTAGTTTTATCCAAAACATCCCTATCATGATAGAGTATCATCCTCCTCATAATATTTATCTCCTTCCCACCCCTATTAAGTCATCTTATAAACATGTTCATGCTTATAACCGACTTTAAGAAGGATACATTGATCCTAATTAGCATTATTAGTTATATCATGTTACACTTAAACTAATAGATGAGGGAAATTGGAAAAAAAATAGAGTGCAATAGCTAGTAGGAGGAGCTTTCTTACTAAGCTTATCTCCATTAACAAGAAGTGAGTGATCAAGAAAGACACCATGAGGAGTACTTGGTTAGGTAGATTACAACTAAAGAGCAGCAAATGCATCAACTACGTATGAAACTACAAAAGGTCAAACCTCAATCAACCTCCTCAATCAAAATGAGGCTCCCACATTCAATATCCCAAGCTTCATGTAGGGAAAACTTTCTAAACTACCATGTAAGTCTACCTGTTTTAAAATCCCAAGTTTTATAAGTCTAAATCCTTTGAAAGATCCTATTCCTATATAAACATGACCTAATATCCTTTAGGAAAAACCCTCTCAAATGATAATTCTCTCCCATCCTTTGGAGTATCCTCACACTTCTCAACTATGTCATCTTTTTTGGACCAATCATCTTAATTTTGAGATGGCCAACCTTGTTAAAACCATTCTTACTTCATTAGTTGGACCCTCTTTCCCTCCCACCAACTCCCTTTTCAAAGGAATAATTAGTGTATGGAGTGAAAATGAAGACCATTTAGATGAAGAGGAGGAGATTTCAAGTGTATATGATGAGGAAATAACTATTGGAAACCCTCCTGATGAGATAAGGTCTCAAAAAAATGAGTAAATGGATAGGGATAAAGAATAAGAAGATAGTATTGATGATGAGAATACAATTTTCTCTAGTGAAGATTGCATTAACGAACATGATAATGAGGCAATCTTTTAGATGAATTAGCTTCTATTTAACATGGGTGAGGAAGAAGATCATTTTAGTTGGCATGGATTTAATCTCAATGGATTACTTATAGGGTTATTTTATTTGTGGAAAATTGTTTTGGAAATAATGTTTGCTGCTAGTAGTTATTTCACATTCACATATAAACATAATTATGTATTTTAGAAAAATATAATATATATGGAACTCAAAAAATTTAGACAAAGGTTACTCATTTTAGAGTATTTAATACACACCCTTACTCAAGATATTATAACTTAGATTTGAATGGTATTTAGTGTAGATTATAATCACACATAGAATATTATATCAAAGAAGACACTTATACACACTCTAAAAATTGAAATAGTCAGCCTAATTACATATAATTAATAATACTTGTTAATTATTAAATATCTATTACACATTAAACTGATATATATTAGTGATAACAAAAGGAATTATCCATAAATTTTTCATACTTTGAATTACCAAAACAAATAATCAAGGAAATAAACACTTAATTCCATAAAATTAGAATGCAAATGCATTTGCACAGTTGCTTGACAATAAAAAATGACTTCTTTCTATATTGATAATTTTCCAACCCTTTGAAAAGAGGGTTTTAAAAGTATAAATATACATGGGGAGGGGTCACCTAATCCTCCAAGTTCATGCAAAAATATAAGTTACATGATAATAATCAAAATCTCAATTCTAAGTTGATGATAAAATTTTTATGTACAATGATAATTGATCACAACTACGTTCAAAAAGAGATTATCCCGCAAAATGGCATGCAACATGTGTATGCTTACAAAATAATTCATCTAACCATGACATCCATACATGAAGTATGAATAAACTACGATTATAATGACTAATCTTACATTCAAAATTACATATAAAATTAAATTTAACTAACTAATCTTTATTTAAATTTGGTGACTGCATAGTTGAACTTGATATGGTAGGATGCACTAAAGATGATGATAGAACTGAGCTAGGAGGTCGAGTCGAGCTAGATTTTGGAGTTCAGATATGAGATATATCTTTATCCTTATTTTTCACCTCTAATGCCTAATAATATTTGAAACTAATCCCATGCCGAAACATGATGATGTCTATGTTTAAAAGAGGTGGTTGATGTAGCCTATTTACTATCAGATTTGGCCTTTTGGAGTCTTTAACTTCTAAGTCCATGGACTATTGTGGGATCACCAACTGAGTGGAGATGATTGGCTGAGTGTCCTTGGTAGTATTCTTAACTAGTAGGTTCCTTGAAGATTAACTCAAAGATTATACCTATAATGGATCTTTTAATTACTAAAATAATAACTTATACCAGTTAATACTATTGAACTAAGGCATTATATGAACTATGTATATAGCTTTCTTCTTCCCAGAATTCTTAGATGAAACTACAAAATGGTCTAGATAGGATTGAAATAAGGCATTGGAAAGCCAAATTGTGTGTAAGACACATGTAATTATGTAATTTACATCGCTCCCATAGTATTATTAGGATGAACCTTTTTGGACTTAGGGGTAAATGAGATAATGGTGACAAAGGTAATAATTTTGGAAGTGAAGACAATTGGGGTTTTCAATACAATAGGACTAGAATAAATAACATAAACTTTGGGAACCAATGTAGATAGAAGAAAATTATTACTAAGAGAGATATGATCATATGAACCAATGTACATGAGAGAAAAAATTGAAACAACTAGAATTGTAGAAACACTAGGAATGAAAAATATAGCTTGAGCCATATACTCACATGATTTATTAACCTATAGTGGTGGTTTTCCTTATTCTCCTTGGAATATGAGGACCTTATCTCTTTTTAATTATTTCTCCTCATATTCATTAATAGGTTCACTTACCATGTATTATTTTTCATTCCCTATAGGTCCTTTTATAGATGGTGCATCGATAGTTATGCTCATAAGAGGTCCATGGGCCTTAGATATCCTCTTTTAATAAAGTGCTAACTTTTTAGTTGAGGATGGTGCCATATGAGTGATTCAAGATGGGACTTACACACGTATGATCATAGGAGATGAAGAAGTAACATGAATACTAGAGTCTTATGAATCGAAAGAGTTAATGCAAATTGGATCTTCTATTCTCCCAAGAAAACCTATAATATTATGAACTTCTTCCACCTCAAGATCTTGATTTACAATAGTCATCATGATGGGTGGCATTTGATATTGTTCCCCTTTGCCTAAGGGTGGTATATAATGCCTTTTCTTCCAAAATTTTGTATATCCCATCGACCTATAAGTGGAAGCCTAACCCATGCATCCATAATTGTAGTTGAAGTCTCTCTTTATATTATTTTCAAAATATCCTTAATCATTCCATCCATCTGATCCCTCTATAAAACCAAAACATCATCCTTGACATTAAAGAATACAAATTCATGCTCATAGGGTTTATGCTAGTATGGGATACCTAAAACTCGGATGTGCTTCTGAGTCCAACCATGAGGGTCATAATATTTGTGTTAGGATGGCTAATGAATATTATTACTTGAACTTTCCAACCTCTCTAAAATCCTTTTGATTGACATTGCACATTTTTATAATCATTAAATGAGATCTATGAAATGAACTCTTATTCTTATTTAAATCTTCATTAATACCCCACTATAAATATTTATGTGATCTCTTATTTAACTAGTTTATTTGGTACATATTTTGGAAGATGCAATGGGGTAACCTTATTCCCCATCACCATGATCAATGTATAATTTGGGTGGATCCAATAGTATCCTCTCAGAATTAGTATATCGGCAATGATTTTTTATATTATGGGTAATGGTGATTCATGGATTGTTTTCCATACCTAAGGATACACATCCTCTACAATTTTGACTACTTTGTATATGTGTATGAATGAATAAGAGTCACATATCCAATTTTTTAGGTAATTTGGAGTTGGGCTCGAGAGAAATCTACTATTTATGTAGAGATTACCCATTTTTTCATATAAAATGTAAGACATTATGTATAAATGGCCTCTTAAAGGCGTCTTATCTTTATGCAATACATGTTCTTACAACCTAGTGTTAATTATCTCTCCCAAGGCAAAATTTGGCTTTGAGGTTATCAATAAATCTAGTAATGGTACCCATTATAGGTGAAGATAGTGGATGATAGGGTAATGCTACAAAATATTGAGAAGAGCCATTATAACATAGACTCCCATCTAAAACTTGGTGATAGGTACCAGCTATGTTTCCTTGAGGATAATAATTTCTCTAGTTATAATCCATTTACTTAATGTTTTACACATGTTGTTGTTTTATTTCACAATACCAATCTATGTAAGTCAAAAATATAATATTCAATATTTAAACATAGGAAAGTATGGAAAATGTCTCTTGAAATGCAAGTGATGAAAATTTTATGTTCCATGTGGTGTAGAAAATATCCATTAGTTACCTTATTGTAAAGAATAAATCCCTTAGTAGGTCAATGTAGGGCATCACCTAAGGCTTGGCTAATACAAAGTGTAATCCTTGTCATTTGAGAGGGATAAAATATTCCAAAAAATTCTTTTACACTAGTTTTATACGATATTCACATGTATGCATGTTTACTTTTCTGATTACATCCCACATAATTGAATAGTGACAATACTCACCATTTAACACTATTTAAAGCTTTCTTCTTCAAGGCTTTCCTCCAATAGGACCCACTATATTATGAAAATACTAGGTCTATTTTGAAAATATTGGTCCTTCAACATGATGTGTAGATTCTAAGTTGGAGGAAGGAATGCCAGAAACCAGCCCAGAGCCTTGAAGAGGATGATGCTGGTGACCTCCAAGAAAGACTCTTTCAAGATAATCTAGCCAAGAAAATTGAAGATTTAGAGGCTAAGATGATTTTGATCCATGAAAGAGAGTTTGAACTTCTAGACCTTGCAAAGGAGCCCCAGGACCTTGGAGAAAACAAAGTTGGTACCTACTCACAAGAGCAAAATTCCAATTTTGATATCCTAAAATGGGGGAAAATAGTAGAATCATGGGGCAAGATGGAGGAGAAGCAAGGTTTTTTTCAAAATCTTGAAGAAAATGAGGTTGTCCCTACTCATGATGATGCTAGTGACTTCTAGGAAAGGCTCTTCTAGGAGGATCTAGCTAAGAGAATTATAGAATTGGAATCTAAAGAGAGATTCCTCAGATAAGTGTGTGATGGATGGTTCAGACAAAATGGCACATTCCATGTCTGAACACACCCCACCTACATATTTACAAGAGAGATATCAGGCCACACCTAATATTGATGAAGTGTTATCCAAGTGGAAGGAGGAGAATCATTTGATTCTAGCTTAAAGACTACTTCTTCTTCCACATGTTTTTTCCACTTCATCCCTTCTCAAGGAGGAACCTATTCTACAGGAGGTGAGTGAGGAGTAGAGGATCCAATCTACATTTTTCTAGGAGGCTATCATGAGTGGAAATGAAGGTAGAATCGTCATGGAGGCTCCTTGTGAAGACCTCATCAGTAATGGAGAAGATGCAGGTCTTGTATATATGCAGATGTTCCAGCAATACAAGGAGGAACAAAAGCATGGTGAGTTCTCTCCCCCCTTATTTGATGAACTTCCTTATTGATTCGATGAGGAAGATGACTACACTGAGGAGTCTGAATTGGAGGAAGATTAGGAGGATATCTTTGAAAATCTAGATATCCTAATCTTTGAGGAGGAAAAGGAGAGGTCTATCTTCCTTAAGGAAAGCCTTGAAGAAGAAAGATTTGAACAAAGAGGTGATGTTCTATGCGATGAGAAATCATTTTTTTATTCCATTTTAGACATCACCATAGTCACCCTTTTTCAAGAAGGCCAAAAGCAAGTAGAGGATGAGTTAGACGGAGTCTTCAATGGAGCAGAAGATAAAAGGTCAGACAATGATGCATTATAGAGGGATTGTATAGATCAAAGGGCTTATGGTGATGAGCCAGTAGCCATTAATTTCTTGGTGAAGAGCACTAGTATGAGGGACCAGCATTCAACAAGCTTCTAAGGATAAGTAGATTACACATATGTTGGGAGCATGTTCGATTTTCATCCACTCAGATACCAGCCAATCCAGGTGCTAGGCAAGAAGAGTAGGTCACCAACTCTCTTTTTCATTTAGCTACTTGCCTGGCACCATAAGTCTTCTTTCTAAGAAGGGGACTTAAGAAATTTTCCCTTTGATCTAGGAGGGAAGTGAACATTCTTGGTTAGTTGTATATAGTAGTTTGCTTTTAGTTTCTTTCCTGCTTTCCCTAAGTGTAGTTTGCACAAGTAACATTTTTAGCCTTGTGTGTGTTTCCCTTTGTGTATGGGGTTAAAAAGCTTCATGTTTGATTCTTGGATCTTGTGGGGCTATTACCAATTTTTGTTTAAGCTGCATCTAACTCTGTGTGTAATGGGATACAAGGCAATTGGTCTTTAAGTATAGCAGGCATGCTTCCCTTGGGAGTTGCCAATTTGTTGACCATTTTTTGCCAAATAGGCCAAAAATTGGTCCCCTTCTATCCCTACTATTCTATGCCATTTCATTTTTCAATTTTGCATGAATTTATTCATTTTTATAGACTCTACATAATATCTACAGACTCTGTAGGTCTAAATTTATGGACTCTATAGGTTTTGGATTTCTATAGACTCTACAGGTTTTGGATTTCTATGGACTCTGTAGGTTAGTCTTTGGCACATGAAGGATCAGTTTAGAGAGTTTTGGGTTTTACAAGGCTTCTTCAGGCTCTTATCTAAAGAAAATAAAGAAAAGTTGGCATGGTTAAACCATTAAACTAGTTCAATGCTTTGGTTCAATGCCTAGTTCAATCACTTGGTTCATCACCTAATTTAATCCCTTGGTTCAATCAACCTTAGTTCATTGAATCAATTTAATGACAAGTTCATTGGCAAATTTCAAGGACTTGGTTCAGTGGTCAAAGTTCAATACATTGGTTTAACCATTGGTTCAATCATATAGATCAATCAGGCTTGGTTCAAATGCAGGGTTCATCACTCAGTTCAATTTAGTTGGTTCAATGCATCGGTTCAATCACTTTGGTTTAACGGCTTAGTTTAATGTTTAAGATTAGTGGCATCAGTTAAAAGTGGCTTCCAATTCAATCAAATGGTTCAATGCCAAAGTTTGATGGGCTCGGCATGCTTTGTTGAATCATTGAACTAGTTCAATGAATTGGTTCAATCATTTGGTTCATCAACAAGTTCAAAGGATTGGTTCACTTGGCATCGACACACAACATTGAACTGCTAAACTAGTTTAATGAGTTGGTTCAATGAGTTGGTTCAATGGGTTGGTTCAATGGGCTCGGTGTGTAGTCTTAAACCAATTGAATTGTTGAACCAATTTTGGTTCAAATAGATTGGTTCAATGGGTCAATTCAATAAAGCACCCTAAAGCCAAAGGTCCAAAAGCCCTTATGGAGGGCAGTTCAAAATCCAAATGCCCTTGCAGAGGGAAAGAAACATTCCAAGGATAGCTGAAGGGCATAGCCAAAGGTCCAGAAGCCCTTGTGGAGGGCAAAGAGAGCTTCAAAAGAGCTAAAGGGATTCAAAAGGGTAGCCTAAAGACAAATGGGACAAAAGACTTAAGTGATAGGTTGAATTCTTTAAGACTTTTTGTCTGAAGGAATTCCTTCAGACAAAAGGCCCGAAGGAATTTGGGGGAAGAGCTAGCTCAAAGCAAAGGACTGCCACCTAATAAAAAAGATAAAGTGGCCAATTCCTAGAGACTTTTGTCCACAAGAAAAATCCTGAAGCTCAAAAAAGGCCACAGGAAAGACTCAATGACTTTTTCCAAGGACAGTGACATCCAAAAAATTATCAAATTTAAGGAGATGAACTAGCCGTTGGGTGACGACCGCGTGAACATCAAATTTAACATAGTGAAGTAGCCATTTGTTTTGAATTGTCTAAGTGCCAAACCATAAAATAACCCAAGGAACATAGTGACCCACCAGAAGATCACCCCTGAGGTCTAAAAGAGAAAGAAGAAGACAAGGAGTAGAAAAGACAAAGTGTCCAAGTGGCAAAGGGAAGGTGAGTTATTACCAGATGAATGGCATAACTTGTTTTCTCTAGTTGGCATTGATGATGGGACAAACTGCAGTTTGTTTATAGGAAAGAGGCACGGCCATGTACTTGCATTAATGTTTAAATTCCAAAGTCAATTTTGGTGATTATACAACATGGTTCCAGTAAGCCTTTTTTGAAGAATGACATCAATAACAGTGGTTTCCTCTTCTCAAGGTTCAGAACACACATGGGCCACGTGTAGAAAAGAGCACCAAAATCTTTCCCAGGAAGTGCCAAGTTGCTCTTCCTCTTTCTATAAATTGTAAACTTCTCATTCAAGAAGAGGGATCGACTCTAAGCCTTAAGGCAAAACTCTACCCAAAAATCTCTCTAGCTTGTAAGGTAGAACTGGCAGATTTTTACCTTGAATTGAAACATAGCATTTTTACCTCCATTCTGAGTCTTACATCTTTAGTATGTGTCTATGCCTTGATTCTATGTTAAGTCATTTTCTTAATGCTTTTATAGAATGATTTCAGCATGTCTGGTGTATTCTTTGAGTTTCTTTTTATAGGTCTGTTAGAAGTGTCTCTAGAGGACTGTAGGTGAAGTGGATAGGCTACTGTAGTGTGTCTCAGAATGCCTCTAGTAGTTATTTCCTCCTTGTATCTCTACAGACCCCTGACACACTAATGCATAAGGTTTTCTCATGTCAGATGAAGTGTATGGGAGCTCTTTCTCGATGGAAAGTGTATGTTCAGGTGGAGTAGATCAAACTTTTCTAGTGTATCACATTTTCTTTCTTTTAGGCTTAGGTTCTATTTTCAGCATCTCTCTTTCTTTTCATCCCCCCTTTTTTCATTTCATTTGTTAGCAGTAGGAGAAACCAGGGCCTAAATGATACATTAGAGGGAGGTAGCCCTTATCTAGAGATTCTCCCCTCTAGTTTCACCGATCCCATAGGCTAGAGCGGAGTTTCCATTATTGCATGTGGAAGGGTGAGAGCTAGGCGTCATACCCCCGAGTGTAATCCATTGCATCAATAGTTTTTAGCACACCTGGTGGGACCAACTAGGACAAGTTGTGTCTAAAGAGTTGAAGAATTTTTGGTGTGTTCTTCAACTAACCAGCCTTTAGAGGCTTTTACATCAACACCAATGGCAACTCTAAGTTGAATCAACTGGTTAAGTAGCCCTAGTGCCATTAAGAAATCTCTTTTGTATGTATAATCCCTCTGCACAAAATCATGGACCTTGTTTTCCTTCTTATAATTTTGATCAAGCTTAGCCTTTTTATGGCATCTCCCAAGCAGCCCTCCTAGTTGCCCTGCAATGATAAGGGAAGTGGCCCTTGAGTTTGAGAAGTAGATGATGGAGATTAATAGATTGGAGGAGTAGTATGGATATCAATAAGAGCTAATGTATAAAGAGGAGTGTTTGTTCAGGCAATCACATGCCTTGAAATCCATGGAGGAGGAGGTAGTAAAATGGAAAAATCCATTTATTCAAGGTAGTCAGCCTTATGTGCCCCCTCCTATTTTGAAGAAATCCCCCTCTTATGCACCAAATCCTTTTTATCAAATAGCACTTGCTCACTATAGCTCATTTAATGCATCTCCTCTCAATCCCGTTTGCCTGGCTTTCCAGCATCAAAGGGCATCAGAGCATCCCCCATGGAGATCAATCTTCTCAATTCCTTATATTACTAATCTTCCATTGGGGGGAATACCATGAGCCAGCACATCCCTTTTATAGAGACTCTTCTGGTGCATCAACAGTCTCTTCCTAGCATTCCTCAACCTCCCCAAGTCCTTCAACATGATGTGAAAAATTTGAGTTAGAGGAAGGAATGCCAGAAACCAGCCTAGAGCCTTAAAGAGGATGATGTTGGTAACCTCCAAGAAAGACTCTTTCAAGATAATATAGCCAAGAAAATTGAAGATTTAGAGGCTAAGATGAGTTTTCTCTGTGAAAGAGAGTTCAAACTTCTAGACCTTACAGAGGAGCCCTAGGACCTTGGAAAAAACAAAGTTGTTGCCTATTCACAAGAGCAAAATTCGAATTATGAGATCCTAAACTGGGGGAAAATAGTAGAATCATGGGGTAGGAAGGAGGAGAAGTAAGGTTTTTTTCAAAACCTTGAAGAAGATGAGGCTGCCCCTGTTCATGATGATCCTAGTGACTTCTAGGAAAGGCTCTTCCAGAAGGATCTAGCCAGGAGAATTATAGAGTTGGAATCTAAAGAGAGATTCCTTAGCCAGTGTGTGATGGATAGTTCAGACCCAATCGCACATTCCATGTCTAAACACACCCCACCTACACATTTTCGAGAGAGATATCAGGCTGCACCTGATATTGATGAAGTGCTAGACAAGTGGAAGGAGGAGAATCATTCAATTCTAGCTCAAGGACTGCCTCCTCTTCCACATGTTTTTTCCACTTCATCCCTTCTCAAGGAGGAACTTGTTCTACAAGAGGTGAGTGAGGAGTAGAAGATCCAATCTACATTTTTTTAGGAGGCTATCATGAGTAGCAATGAAGGCAAAATCATCATGGAGGCTCCTTGTGAAGACCTCATTAGCAATGGAGAAGATGTAGGTCTTGCATATATGTAGATGTTCCAGAAATATGAGGAGGAACAAAAGCATGTTGAGCTCTCTCCCCCCTTGTTCGATGAACTTCCTTATTGCTTTGATGAGGAGGATGACTACACTGAGGAGCCTGAGTTGGAGGAAGATCATGAGGATATCTTTGAAAATATAGAGATCCTAATCTTTGAGGAGGAAAAGGAGAGGTCTATCTTCCTTGAGGAAAGCCTTGAAGAAGAAAGCTTTGAACAGAGAGGTGATGTTTTGTGGGATGAGCAATCAGTTTGTGATTCCATTTTAGACATCACCATAGTCACCCTTCTTCAAGATGGCCAAAAAGAAGTAGAGGATGAGTCTTACAGAGTCTTCAATGGAGGAGAAGAAAAAAGGTTAGACCATGATGCATTGTAGAGGGATTATACAAATCAAAGGGATTATGGTGATGAGCCAGTAGCCATTGATTTCTTGGTTAAGAGCACTAATATGAGGGACCAAAACTTAAAAAGCTTCCAAGGACAAGTAGAGTACACAAATGTTGGGAGCATGTTCGATTCTAATCCACTCAGTACTAGCTAATCTAGGTGACAGGCAAGAAGAGCAAGTCACCAACTCTCTTTTTCATTTAGCTACTTGCCTGGAACCATAACTCTTCTTGCTAGGAAGGGGACTTAAGAAATTTTCCCTTTGATCCAGGAGGGAGGTGAACATTCCTAGTTAGTTGTATATAGTAGTTTGCTTTCAATTTCTTTCCTAATTTTCCTAAGTGCAATTTGCACAAGTAATGTTTTTAGCCTTGTGTGTGTTTCCCTTTGTGTGTGGGGTAAAAAAGCTTCATGTTTGATTCTTGGATCTTGTGGGGCTATTGCTGATTTTTGTTCAAGCTGCATTTGACTCCATGCCCAATGGACTATAAGGCAATTGGTCTTTAATCATAGTAGGCATGCTTCCCTTGGGAGTCACCAATTTGTTGACCATTTTTTGCCTAACAAGCCAAAATTGGTCCCCTTTTGTCCCTGCTATTCTAGGCTATCTCATTTTTCAATTTTGCATGAATCTTTTCATTTTTATAGACTCTGTAGAATATCTATAAAATCGATAGGTCTAAATCTATAGACTCTATAGGTTCTAGATTTCTACGGACTCTACAGGTTTTAGATTTTTATGGACTCTGCGAGTTAGTCTTTGGCACGTGAAGGATCAATTTAGAGAGTTATGGGTTTTACAAGGCTTCTTCGGGCTCTTGTCTAAAGAAAATCAAGAAAATTTGGCATGGTTGAACCATTGAACTAGTTCAATGCTTTGGTTCAATGCCTGGTTCATTCACTTGGTTCATTGCCTAGTTCAATGCCTTTATTCAATCAGCGTTAGTTCATTAAACTAGTTTAATGACAAGTTCATCAGCAAAGTTCAAGGCCTTGGTTCAGTGCTCAAAGTTCAATGCACTAGTTCAACCATTGGTTCAATCATACTATTTAATTGGGCTTAGTTCAAATGTAGGGTTCATCACTTAGTTTAATTTAGTTCATTCAATGTGTTGGTTTAATGCTTTGGTTTAATCACTTTGGCTCAATGGCTTAGTTCAATGTTTAAGATCAGCAGCATCAATTCAAAGTGGCTTCTTATTCAATCAAATGGTTCAATGCCAAAGTTTAATGGGCTCAGTGTGCTTCATTAAACCATTAAACAAGTTTAATGAATTTGTTTAATCACTTGGTTCATTGGCAAGTTCAAAGGCTTGGTTCACTTGGCATCAGTGCACAGTGTTGAACCATTAAACTGGTTCAGCTAGTTGGTTCAATGGGTTGGTTCAATGGGCTTGGCACGTAGTCTTGAACCAATTGAACCAATTTTGGTTCAAATGGATTGGTTCAATGGGTCAGTTTAACAAAGTGCCCTAAAGCCAAAGGTCTAAAAGCCCTTGCAAAGGGTAATTCAAAATCCAAATGCCCTTGCAGAGGGCAAGAAATATTCCAAGGATAGCTGAAGGGCACAATCAAAGGTCTAAAAGCCCTTGTGGAGGGTAGAGAGAGCTTCAAAAGAGTCGAAGGGATTCAAAAGGGTAGCTCAAAGACAAAAGGGATAAAAGACTTAAGCAATAGGCCAAATTCTTTCAGACTTTTTGTTTGAATGAATTCCTTCGAAAAAAAGGCCCAAAGGAATTTGGGGGAAGAGCCAATTCAAAGCAAAGGACCGCCACCTGATTGAAAAGACAAAGTGGCCAATTCCTATAGACTTTTGTCTATGAGAAAATATCAAAGCTTAGAAAAGGTTGCAAGAAAGACCTAATGACTTTTGCCGAGGACAGTGATGTCTCAAAAATTGTCAAATTTAAGGAGATGAACTAGCCATTGGGTGATGGCCGTGTGAATGTCAAATTTAACACAGTCAAGTAGCTATTTGTTTTGAACTGTCTGAGTGCCAAATCATGAAAAGAACCCAAGGAATGTAGTGACCTACCAGAAGATCACCCCCAAGGGCTGAAAGAGCAAGAAGAAGACAAGGAGCAAAAAAGACAAAGCATCCAAGTGGCAAAGGGAAGGTGAGTTATTGTCAAATGAATGACAGCCTATTTTCTCTAGTTGGCATTGATGAGGGGACAAACTGTAGTCTATTTATAGGAAAGAGGCATGGCCATGTTCTTGCATTAATGTTTGAATGCCAAAGTCAATTTTGGCAATTTTACAACATGGTTCTAGCAGGCCTTTTTTGAAGAATGACATCAGTAACAGTGGTTTCCTCTTCCCAAGGTTCAGAACGCACATGGGCCACTTGTAGAAAGGAGAACCAAATTATTTCCCAAGAAGTGCCAAGTTGATCTTCCTCTTTCTATAAATTGTAAACTTCTCATTTGAGAAGAGGGATCGACTCTAAGCCTTAAGGCAAAACTCTACCCAAAAATCTCTCAGGCTTGTAAGGTAGAACTGCCATATTTTTACCTTGAATCAAAACATAGCATTTTTACCTCCATTATGAGTCTTGCATCTTTAGTATGTGTCTATGCCTTGTTTCTATGTTAAGTCATTTTATTAATGCTTTTGTAGAATGATTTCAACATGTCTGGTGTATTCTTTGAGTTTCCTTTTATAGGTTTGTCAGAAGTGTCCCTAGGGGAGTATAGGTGAAGTGGATAGGCTGCTGCAGTGTGTCTCATAATGCCTCTAGTAGTTATTTCCTCCTTGTATCTCCACAAACCCCTAACCCACTAATGCAGAAGGTTTTCTCATGTCAGATGAAGTGTATTGGAGCTATTTCTCGATGGAAAGTGTATGTTTGGGTGGAGTAGATCAAACTTTTTTGGTGTATCACCTTTTCTTTCTTTTAGGCTTAGGTTTTATTTTCAGCATCTCTCTCCCTCTTCATCCCACCCTTTTTTTCATTTTATTTGTTATAAATAGGAGAAACTAGGGCCTAAATGTTACATTAGAGGGAGCTAGCCCTTATCTAGAGACTCTCCCCTCTAGCTTCACTGGTCCCACAGGCGAGAGGGGAGTTTCCATTGTTGTGTGTGGAAGGATGGGAGCTAGGTGACCTTCCCCTGGGTGTAATCCACTACATCAACAGGTCCCTATTCAAAATAAAAAATAGAGAATGGGTTTATGTTGAGTACAAAAAATGGTGACTCATAGGGGGAATACTCTTGAGTATTTGAGAAATCATAACCTTTGGTTATTAATTTGAAATTCAAACATGACCCATTTCATAAGAGAATAATTGAATCAAAAATGTGAAAGAGACTTCAAATAACTACATACAACATAATTTCCTTGCTCATACCATATGTGTGTGTGTGTGTGTGTGTGTGTGTGTGTGTGTGTGTGTGTGTGTGTGTGTGTGATAAATTTATTTTAATTTTAACCATGTTGTGGGAATTTTATCAAAGACTTGGATAATTATAGGTTTCATTCTATTTTTATTTAAATTTATTTAAAACTAAGGACACTCAAGCATTGATATACTACTATCTAAGCATCCATAACCCTGACATATATACCTTTGGTTCTTCCTCTTTCATCCTCATTTATTATTTCATGATGTGTGATACATTGATATTATTTTATCATGTAAGTCCTTGATCACCTTTAGATTTTATTTAGGTTTATCAATCACTCTTTCAGGATGCATTGATCCTTATATTCCTTCTCCTTTTATAGAATATGGTTGCAAGAATAAGAGAATAAAGCATAATTAAATGGTTTATATGAGGTTATAATTTTACCATATTTTCCCTACTATTTATATCTCTATTGATGGTTATTACTTTAGAAAATAAATAACATGAGAAGTGCATTTGATGTAGTAAAAATGAGAAAACTTTCAAAATTTGTATGGAGTAATGAGATAAAATTTTATAGACCTGATAGGAGTATTAAATGGTAACATAACCATGATTAATTTATTATTTCATACCTGAATTCTAAATAATTTAAACACAAGTGTGTAAAACTTGCAAACAAATTGATTTGTGTGCTTTGTTTTATGTCCTTCCTACACTAGTTCTTTCTTTTAGAACCTTCCTCAAGGACTCAAATTTCACATTAAACATGGATAATAATTCCAATGGATTGGGTACTTTCTTGAGTATATCATGATAATTAAATCATATTATCACAAAACAAAATACACACAATCTAGAAAGTAGAGAACTAAACTAAGGAAAATAAAAGGCTAAAAATAGGAAATGTCAACCTAGAAAGTAGGAAAACTAAATATGAAATCAATAAATATATTATACTCCTATATCTACCACAACACTTGTCATTACTCAAGGACATATTCAAATGGTGAAACCATGAAGTAGTGCTTCAAAAACTATCTATTGACTAGATATGTCAATCCATTACCTTAAAGGTCCCTCACATGGAAAACATTATTACATAGGATATCTAAAATCTTATATGGTCCAATCCAAAGTGGGGTGAAATGGTCATGTTGTATTTTATATTCATGGGATTTTCCCCATAGAATCACCAAGTCAAACATTATTAATTCTTTAAATTTTTCTCTTTGTCAGATGACCTTTTAACTATGTACTAATGTTTACTAAATTTCTATAAAACATCAGTCCTTGAATCTTCTATCTCTATTATATTAAATGATCAAGGCTCCACATTTTCACTTAGTTTCATGCACTCTTGCATAATTTGATATGTTGGAAATTTAAGAATGATTGGGAAAAATGGTTGTCGTTTATATACCAATAAGTAAGGTGAAGCCTTAAGGGCCTACTTTTATCTTGTTTGATCAGCCCTAAGTACATATTTTAGTAGATGATGCCATTATATGAGTTTATCTACTATTGATTTTTTAATGGCATCAATCATTTTTTTATTTGTCAATTTAGCTAATCTATTTTACTATGGGTAATGGTTAGAATATGACATAATGTTGATTTGATTATCATGGGCCCATTCAGTGAATTTAACTAATTGGAATTCTATCCCATTATCAAAAAATAACTAAATGGAGGTTAAAAAATTGGTTTTTATGTGTTCCTCCATAAATATATTATGTATTAAAATGACTTGTAGCTACTACTTCAATCAATATAGTGCAATAATATGCGATAGTGTGTAAAAATTTGTGGTTAGTTTAATAATTTAGCTTAATGAAATTGATGAAATTTAAGCCCCATTAAATAAATGATCTTTCTTATCTATTAAGATGAAATGAAATTATTTCATGTACTTCTCTTTTTACCAAGACCTAAAATTATTGGCATGTTATTACATGAGCATTGCATCATTAAAGGCTTTTGGCCAGTAATAACCCATTCTAAAGATCTTATGAGCTATGGTGTTTCTAGATGGATGACCACTACCTATCTTTTGGTGTAAGTATTATAAAATTTCTTGAGATTATTATTGTTATATGCATCTTAGTTAGATGCTTTACTAATTTCTTTTATACAGAATCCCCTTTCTAATCATGTAGTGAGAAACCTTGAGACTCAAAGCTCTCATTTATTCTCTATTAATCTCAAAAGAACAATTTCATATGAGTAAATTTTTAATGATTTTAGTATACTAATATCCTCTAGATACATAGATTCCATAAACCTCCTTAATGGTATTGCATGGGTTAGGCTCAGTCATACATTGAATGATGTCCTATCCTCTAAAAATTTTGGCGGGCTTGATTTCTATATCAAAATCCACTCCATTATTTCCATCAACTTTCCTCTATTCTCTTAAAATTAATTCTTCCCAAAGTATATTTATAATAGGGTCCAAAAAAATAATGATGGTCTTATTCCTCAATATTTAGTGCAACAAATTCTTGACCACTTTGATGAGGGCAAAGATTTGTTTATCTATCATGGAATATTTAATCTCTAATTATCTTAAATTTTTACTCATAAATGCAATAGGATTATCACTTTCATCCTTATTATGAGTAATCACAATTATAATTGTATGTTATAAAGTGACACATCAAAAATAGAAATTTTTTAGTGAAGTTTGGGCCTATTAGTATTGAGGCCTAAGATATTACATATTTGATACCTTAAAACTAATTTTGGCCCTCTAGTTTCCACACAATTTTATCATCATGCTTGATCATTGAATTAAAAATTTTGATAATTTATATAAATCTTGATATGAACTTTCTTATGAAATTTATATTTCCAAAAAGGATTTGAACTCCTTCTTGTTGTTTGGGAACACAATCATTGAAATATCCTAAACCCTATCTGGTTAAATTATAATTAATTATTTTTTGATAATTTTTCCTAATGTATTACCCTTAATAACACCAAATATTATCTTCTTAGGGTTTAATGATAATGCAAAATATTTTGTATCTTTCAAAGATTGACTGTAGATGGCCTATGTGATTAGTTCTATTCTTTGAGAAAATAGTGAGGTCATCCATGTAAATGATTATTAATTTACCTATCAAACCTCATAATTCAAGGTCCATTTCCCACTAGAATTTATCTCATACATTAATTAGGCCAAAAGGCATCTTATTATATGTGTTAATACCCACATATTAGTAAATGCAGTCTTCATTCTATCTTTGAATTCAACCAACACCTAGTTATATAATAAAAATGCATCCAAGAAATACATTAATATAAAAACAATTACTATTTATATCACATCATATAAATAATGAAAAGGATAGTTGTCTTTCTTATAAGCCATATTTAGGTTCTTAAAATCAACACAATCAAATTTCTCCTTTCTTCTTCCTGACTAGAACTAGGTTGCAAACTAGGTAGAATGTTTGATAAGGAAAATGTTATTTCCATTAGTATCTTTCTAATTAATTATAAATGAGAGGATATAGGATAGGATTTACTGGCCTCTATCTTTTCCTAAATAGATTATGTTCTATATTTATCAAGATTTTATGGGTAATGACCCTTGGGTTAAACTTTTTTAAGTCTTCATACATCCATACAATCACATATTTATACTATGTAACTAAAAAATTCACCCTTTTTCTTTCATATATAATTAATTTAAGGCTAATTTTGATGTATCATAGATCACACTCATCCCCTAAATTCTCCTTCTTGAACTCTGATTCATTTACTTTAAGTTGTCTTTAATACTAGGCTTGGGGATCCAGATCAAATGCCCTTTCTAAATAAACCATTAATAAAGGAAGGTTATTATCTTTAAACTAAATGAATCTTCCTTCTCCTAATTCCTCATAGCATATATAATTGATCTCCTTATCATCAATGATCAAAGATTTAAATTGTCTTGAATTAGTTTGGAATTGGAAAATATGTTGGTCATCACCAAAGACCTAAACATTTTACACATTATTAGGAACATATGGACAAGGTAGTAACTCAATGGAAAGCCTCTACACATTGGACTCTTATAATGGTGTTATGTTGGTATCTGAAATAACTAGTGAATTAGTAGCCTAATTATGTTCTCTAAGAATAACCACTATATTGAAGGCCTAAAAGGCCTCAATAAAATCCCAAGTTATATGTGTATACCTCTTTAGATATGATAATTGTCATTGGTATTTATTATTTACCTAATTAATTTCCATCTATGAATCCCCATATATAAGAATCTTCTTGAAATTATTTTTGAGAGCAAACTAAAATCCTAGAACTAGTGTCTCATACTCTACTCTATTTTTGGTACAAGGGAATTGTAACCTATATTCCACTAGAAAATTCTTACCTTGTGGATTAACCAATTAAACACCAATTATTGATCCTTTCTTGGCCTTGTACTATCAAAATAGAGAGTCCATAATTAGGAAGGTTGCTCAACTTTTGTTTCTTACACCTCATACTTTGTGGTAAATATATATATTCCAAGGTTCGGATATTTGTATCTTGCATCTAAATTTTTAGTATTGTATTCCATGATTGGGTGTTTCATTCTTGGTTCTTGATTAATTAGAATCTATTTTACACCACTTCTTAATGGAAACCAAATATGAGATAAGTTTGTCATTGCATACCGATTCAACCTATTTAACCAATCTCTACTCAAGAAAAGTCTATATCCATATAAGATATCTATCAAAATTATGTCAATAGTTATATTACATGTGGCTTAAATGCCACTTGAATGTGTATGTCAATCATTTCTCTAACTATAGGCACCACTAATTTGTGTTTTTGTGAAATCATCCTATTAGATGGGCTTGGTGTCAATCTAAATTTTTTACAAATAAAGGTTGGAATCACAGTAGCCAAAACTCCTAAATCAATTAATTAATTATGAATATTCTTTATAAATGATTTGATAATTAGTAATAAATGAGGATCTTCTAGCTTAATCTTGTATATGACATTTGTATAAGCAACCTTTGTATTTTCTATAATAGACTTTCCTATGATAGATCTCCATAAGAGCTCCTTCTATTTAGTGATATGAGAAAATTAATGAAGAGTGATCTTTTATTTAATCTTATTCATGTCTTCAATAATGTTTTATCCTCCTTTGATCAGTTCCTCCTTGATTTTGGGATAATCATTCCCTTTTGGGGGAGGCAAATTATTATCAACCTTCAAATTCAATAGAATAGTGATTTTATTTGGAGGAGTAGATGTTTTTAAGGGATGCTTATTTCTCAAATTATAATTCCCTTTATGATACTATTGAAAGGCATGTACCTCATTAGATTTATATTTTGGTACATTATCATCCTTACTTGGGAAAGGAAACATGTGAGTTTCAAAAACCATATCAGTGTTTGAGGAACTAGATTTATGAGGGAACTGTGATGGCTTATTCATAAAATATTACCTCACCATATCCATTTCAAAGATTTAAAATTCCACATAAAATTCAACACATTCAAGTTCTCTATGACGTGATGTATTATGAACTCTACAAAAATTGGGTAGAGTTGTTTCCACTAGATTTATTTCTAGCAATTTATTAGGCTATTACTATTTTTTATTATTTTAACATTGATTTAAAGTTCTATTATATATTTTAAACCTATAAATACAATTATTATTTTTATCATTAATATACCCATATTCCTCTACATGCTTAATAAATCATTGGTCAACTTTTGGACCATTCCCTATATATAATCTAATTCTGATTTGGTAAAATCCACATCCTAGGTAACTACAATATTGGATGGGATTTAATGATATTTATATTTATGACCATTCATCTATACATTATTGTTCATATAACCATAATTTTTATTTGGTGTGATTTGGATCAAAGGAAGGAGTGTATATAATCTATTCTAGTTGAATGCAAGAACATTTTGATTCTCATGAGGTACTTGATTCAAAGTTAGGATACCAAAATTGATTTTAGAGGTGCTTGGTAAATAATGATTATGCTATCTATCAATATTGATAGCTTATTCATATGATGGTGCTAGAGTGTTGGTAGCAACAACTCTTTGCAAAAACACTAAAGTAATTAGATCCAAGGCATTCTTGACCATATATATTTATAGAGATTATTATATTTTATATTATGGATTTAGTCATGTGTACATTTTATAAAATTTTATGTTGAAATATTATATTGGCTCATTAGGTTCCATCTTTATACTAGTTAAATGTTGATACACCAAATTGGGGCTGGTAACCCATCCAAAATAGGTGAGAAAAGTGTTTTGGCATGCATTCCAATAAGTAATTGAGTTCTTTTATAGATTGAGGAACCAATCATTGGTAGTATCCTAAAATGTGAATGGGGAAATCATGCATGAAAAATCTCCATTAGTGACATTCATTAACATCAAAGAAACCTTGAAATACATGATATGTGTAATCTTGGAATTTGATTCAAGAGAGGATGGTTATTATGGTGTTAGTTCCAAAATGAAAACAAAATGAAATAAACACACTAATAGCATAACATCTCTAGGCCTAGACACTAGGGAGAGATTATTTAACAAAAACAAATGACAAACACAACTAAAAAGTAAGGAATAAAATACAATAATTCCTTCACCTTCCTTGGATGCTCTAAATGCCTTTGTAGTACTTGCTTGCTTGGCTTGTGCTCATGAAGTCCTTGGCAATGGAAGCTTGGCTACCTCCATCTCTCCTTGGCACCTTGTGTCTTTGGCTTGTCTTGGCTTGGAATAAATTTGGCATGATAAATTTGCATTATAAATTCCTTCAAAAAATTTTGACAATCATAATTTTACACCAAAATAGCTTAGAAATGATGTTCATGGCCTCTCTATTTATAGATTTGATTAGAATCAACCTAAACCATCCATCTCAAGATTGAGATTTTTGGTTGAGGATTAATTTAATTTTTAAAATTAAGTTTTTAATTATCCTCATCATGACATTAGAAGAAGGGGAAACTAAGAGGCATGGAGGGCTTTGATAAGGCATGGGAGGCATGACTCCTGATATTTGTGGTATTTAAGGCCTAAGGATGTCTTTCCATGAAATGAGATCACCTAATGATGTATATATTCAATTTTAATTTTAAAAAATAAGTTTTCAACATGTTAACATGGAATTATTTATCAGGCCTTGATTTAGTTTCATTATCTCTTAAGCATACTTAAGCACTTTGTGCACAAATTACTCAAATTGATCAAAATGCCTTATTCTTGGTCTAGAATTTGACTAGATTGGAATTGAAAGGTGATGTCAAATGAATTTGACCTATATTACCATTTAGGATGTTACCCAAAAAAATAAAAAATGTATGCATCTTGTGAATAATATTTGATAGGGAAGAGCAAAGCATAGCACCGAAGTGCAAATTTGGCATTTTGACTCAGAATGAACTAATCAAAGTTAGTTGGCCCATAAATTGAATTGACCCTTTTATGGATACCCTAGCCAAAATTAGCACTTGAAAATGTCATTTTCACATCATTTAGCATGTTTTAGTTTTTTATGCCAAATTGTGCATTTTAGGTAGAAATTGGCCAAAAGCTTGGTTGGAGGTTATTGGTCACCAAATTTAAGTGTTTATAGTTTTCCCCTATTTGGGAAGGTATTTCAATATATGAGCATAGTAATGTATTCTCAAAGAATGAAAAGGTCATGTATTCCTACAACAATAATGATGATAACTAACTATAAGATGCCCCCTTGAGCGAATGGTTGTCACAAGTAGGTCAACAAACAATCCCTCAAAAAGAAAGAAGTGAAATGAGGGGACCAAAGAAAGGAAAGATGATGGGCTGAAAACATAATGATACTAAAAATTAGTCAAAATCATTGAGAATGCAAGTGGGATGGTATACAATGGTTTAACCAAAGGTGGTTATAAACATTATACCCTGATAGTGGCAATGTGGTATGATAACATAATGATTTGGCCAAAGGTAGTTATAATCATTAAGAAGATGGAACTACACCAATAAGATAGATAAACAAGATAACATGCCCCCGTAATAGCATAAAAAGTAAAGTGGTGACAACATAATGATTTTCCAAAAGGTAGTTATAATCATTGAGAAATGTAGGTGGGATGGTGTACAATGATTTGTCTAAAGGTGGTTATAAGAACTATACCCCTATAGTGGTAAACATGATAAATTTGGCCAAGTATGATGATAACTTAACATAGAGGGTAATGATGAATTCGAACAACCTACTAGTAGGGAGATGCTCATCTAAACTAAAAAAGATTGAATTTTTTTTATGTTTAATTACTTTATTTGGGATATGATTAGGATGGAATCAAGATGTTGGTGTTGAAGAGATGTTTTCATTGCTAAATAGACTTCTTGAAGCTGAGGTTTGTTGCATCACATGTCAGTAGGCATCATGGTATAACATTATGAGGACTTAGCCAAAATATGCATGAGGACTAACTCTCATAATCCAATACTCAATAGAGAATAATGCACCAATGATATAAACCATGATGCTAATGTAAAAATATGAATATGGATGGATTCAAGTGTAATTGTGGGTAAATAATCACCTAATAAACACACATAAACTAAATCAAGGCAACAATGTTGAAAGCAAATAATAAGTAGAAAAATAAATAAAATAAGCAAAAATAAACAAACAAACAAAGAAAAAGAAACCCTATGAACATTGCCCTTAAAAAATAGGTGAAAAATTAACAAATGAACAAAATGGGGGAATAAAATAAAAGGAATGGCGTGGCTGAGCTATCTCCATATGCACTAGGCAAATGTATGTTGCCTACATAATTCCATAAATGTAATATCCAATAAAAAAATTTGGGCCAAATGTAGTTCTCCCAGGGAATGGGAAGAATATGATAACTGAGGAAAACAAACAAAATGGATGTGATAGAAGAATAGGAATGGTCTTGAAAAATGGCAAGTGTGTGAGAGAAAGGGACAAAAAGGATGGGGAAACTAAATGATAAGTGATTTGCTTATAACTTAGTAAGGGTTCCCATAATCCTTAAGGGAAAGAAGTGGTCAATGCATTTGTTCTCTTCTAATAATTTTTTTAAATGTTTTTAGAATTATTTAAAGTATCTCAACTCAATTGAGAATGATGAGACACTACATGGTTAAATCTCATAAAATGATGAGAGCATTCAAACTGAGGTTGCTCACAAAATAGTGAGATAATGGCTTAGGTTGCTCACAAAATGGTGAGAGTGTGTCTTAGGTTGCTCACAAAATAGTGAGACTGTGGCTTAGGTTGGCTAAGCTGACCTCAATAAGTATTGAGTGTTGCCTACATAGTCCTAGAATAGGACCTCAAGTCATTGTAGTTCTACCCTTATAGTGGAGCAATTTGACTAGTGCAGTAGTTAATTCAAAAAAAATAGGCACAATTGGTAGAAATGTATAGTACGACATAGGAAGTGGCAAGTTAGTATGTCAAGATTTAATGTTTTCCCTAGTTTTCCTATAGGTGGTTATAACTAGGACACAATGGCATAGATCAATGGTACTAATCTAACCAAAGGTGGTCATAATTAGTAGCAAGACCGGTGGTAAGAAAGGATTAACAAATGAAGGATGCAACTACTAATACTTATATCACACTATCCCAAAATATGCTCTCTAGTTTAAGTACTTGAAATAATTGATGAAATGATCAAATAACTTGATGTTGAAACTACATAATGAATGAAAAAACTTAGGTCAAATAGGGTAGGCTTTATAACACACTGAGTTTGTAGGATAGAAGTGGAAAGTGGATACAATGAAGAGGATGGATAAAGATGGTATTTGTACAAAGAAGAATAGTGATAAAATGGCATAACTAAAATGGTCCTTACATAAAGTACACCTTAGAATTCAAGCAGAGTACCATTTGAGATGAATAATATTCATTGGCTATAGAAGTTCATTATTGTTTGGTATGGAAAGCCTGTATGCTCCTAATCCATAATCTGTAGTGATGATGAAATGCCCTATCCAATTATGTTTGACTTTCTCTTTATGCTTCTTCTCAACCATGGTATTCTTTTGGTTTTCTTTAAGATCAAGATCACTAAGTTTAAATATTCTATACTTAACATGTTTATTATAGTGGCCTTTGAGTTGGTTCTAATATGCTTGAATATTGTTGAGTGTGACTATGCATTTCTCATCAAGTAGGTCTAGCTCTTACAGGTGAGCTACTTGATAGTCATGATCATCTAGGGCATGCTTGAAAGAGATACATAGTGAAGGCAATTCAACCTCAATGGGAAATATGGCTTCATTACCATAAACAAGTGAGTATAGAGTGGTTCCTGTGGGGGTATGATGACTGGTATGGTATGCCCAAAGGGCATGGAATAACTGAAGGTACCAATCATGACTGACATCATTGAAAAGTAAAGTTAATCTTCCCAATGAGGTCAACTCCCCATGTAGAAAATGGCCATGGTGTTCACATTGGTTTCAGATTTTTTGTTAGGGCATGAATCATATTAGTATTTCATTGCCATTTATCACACTTTTTTACATAGGTAGTGGCATCTACATCCATTATGAGCTAATAATAACTAGTAAAAAAGAGATTTTTTTATAGGACTGCCTTGCTAGAATGAGCACCACATAATCCTTCATGAACTTCTCTTAATGCTAGCATAGGCTCAACTAAAGTTAAATAATGAAGAAGATTTCCATCAAAACTATGATGGTAAAGGGTGGATCTAAGTAAATTATAATGAGTGGAATGATGAATAAAGTCTTTGGTTTGTTTTTGAGATAGGTTAGATGGAAAAACTTCATCATGAAGGTAGTTGTAAAGGTTGGAGTACTAGATAGAATTAGGACCAACAATATCACAAATCATGGCAATGGTTAAAGGTTCATGAGCTAGTGCTAATAAATTCTTGATGAGAAATTGACACTCTCTAGATTTATCTTTTTGTTGAATTAGAGAGCCAATAGTATCCATAGCATTTGTAGTTCTATTACTAACCCTTGTTATGTAATCAAATTGAATGTTGGAAATTTTTTATTTAAGAGTGTCAACCATGGGTTTATATGGAAACAGATTGTCATATATGGTCTAAAAATGATCTATGACCTAATTGATGATTATTTTAGAATCACCATAAACCTGGAGATGAGATATATTCCACTACACTACTTGTCAAAGCCCTGCAACAAGTGCTTCATACTCAGCTATGCTCTTTATACAAGGAAAGTTGATTTTGAATGATTTATGGATTAGATACCCCTATGGTGTAATAAATAATAGGCCTACCCCAGATCCATGTGTAGTGAATGAACCATAAAAATATAGTTTCCATGGCTGCTCCTCAAGGGGTGTGTCAATGATGGTCATGATATATTCATCAAGAAATTGAAACGTGAGTGGTTGTGTGTCTATGAGAGGTGCTTCAACAAGTTGATCAAGAAATTTTACCTTAATTGCCTTCTAATTGACATATTCTATGTCAAACTCACTGAGAATCATGATCTATTTATCCATTCTTCCTTCCAAAACTATTTTAAATAGTAGATACTTGAGTGGATCTACTTTTGAAATGAATATGGTCTTATTATTCAAGATGTAATGGCACCATTTCTAAGCTATGAAGACCATGGCTAGATAATCTTTTTCAACAGGTGCATAGTTATGTTCATATTTAATCAAGGCATGACTTAGGTATTATATGACATGGTCCTTTCTATTATCATCATTTTGAGACAAGAGCTCCCCTAGAGCATGGTCGGTAGCTGATAGGTATAACAAGAATGGCTTTCGTAGCATAGAAGGTAATAAAATAGGTAGATTAACAAGATAGTCTTTGATTTATTGAAATGCTGTTTGGCAATGATCATCCTAGTGAAATACAAATACCCTATTTAAAAGGTGTGAATGGGTGGCACTTGTCTACTAATTGAGATATGAAGCATCAGATTGATTGGATCTTACCCTACCAACTACAAAGTTGATTCAAATTGGTTAGTGGCAGCATCTCGACTATATCATGGACTTTAATTGGATTGACTTTAATACCTCTACAAGACATAATGAATCCAATTAGATTACTTGAAGTTACACCAAACACATATTTATTTGGATTGAGTTTAACTTTGTACTCTAGTAATCTTTCAAATATCTTACATAGCACTGCTAGATGGCTGACCCTAGTTTTGGATTTTCCTAATATGTCATCAATATAGTCGTTGACAATATCATGCATCATATCATGGAATATGATATTCATGGACCTTTGATATGTATATATAATATTATTATAGCCAAATGGCATCACCTGATAATAAAATGCTCCCCATGGAGTGGTGAACACTATTTTATGTTGGTCTTTTGGTGTGATTCTGATATGGTTGTATCCTAAAAATCCATCTATGAGTGAAATAATTTCATAACTGACCATGGATTTGATGATCATGTCAATATTAGGCAAGGTAAAATCATATTTAGGACAAGATTTGTTGATGTCTCAAAAGTCAGTATAAATTCTAATCCCTTCAAGCTTTTTACTAATAGGTACAACATTAGAGATCCATTCAGAGTAGTCAATGGATCAAATACATCCTACTTTTAAGATTTTTTCTGACTCTTTTTTTAGCAACAGAACAATGTGATGATGCATCTTACATAAATCTTTTTTACCAATTTGGCACCTAGAGTAACCACAAGGTGGTGTAGAACCAAGGCAGGACCTAAACCAAGCATATCAAAATAGGCCTATGCAAAAATATCCATAAAATCTCTCAATAGAGATACAAAGACATCACATTCCTCCTTAGTGAGGGATGCACATATTTTTATCCATTTCAAGTTTGATGGAGTCCCACTATTTACCTCTATTGTATCTTCAAATAGAATGGTTGAACCATCTTCTAGGATAATAGGTAGTGACTTGAACTATTAGATTATGTCAACATATTATTTTAGGACTTTCTCTTCAACTTCTCCTAAGAATTATGAATCTGAGTCCCATAATGGAAGATCTATCCATGTGATAAAAACAATAAAAAATTCTAGGAGAATTTGATCAAATACTTGGTGTTTCTCAAAGCTAAACTTTGATCCATAGACAAGTTCATTGTTGGTGGTCTCCTGGTCTAAATTTTAAGAAGAATGAACACCCTCATCTAATGGTGCCTAAAATAGGTTTACACCATTAAAATAGCCTTTATCTTTACTTTTTCTCTATTCAAAAATCACTCAAAGAGGTTTTCACTTTGAGACCTCAATGTTTTACATATTATTTTTGGGATAAGGATGTTCATTTGCTCTCCAAAATAGGCTATAGGATCTAATGTGATTGATAATCTTGATTTGTGATCTCCCAATGGAACATCATCTCTAAGGCCCAAAAAGTCACAAAATGCCTCACCATTCTAGAACTCATCAATTGGTATACTAAATTCTTGTTGGTCCCAATGTATCAGATGAGGATAATATAAGGGTAATGGATTATGATGAATCACTAGGGAAAGGGTAAAAATGCCATTATTATCAAACATGTAGGTTTCAACTAGGTTATCAAAGGTGAGGCTCTGATCAAACTCTACTTCACTATCGGTATCATCATCACTAATCAATGGTGATGGATTTTGAATAAGATATGTGGGGTCACCCTCAAGTGGTTTAAATCCAAGTCCATAAGGTCTTTCATAGTTAGTCATAGAAATTAGCTTGATAGTTCCTTGATGATTTAGTTTAAGGACACTTCCTTCATAATTATGATGCTCCATGATCCTATTAAGAATAGGATACTTGGAATTTTTATAACAATCAGCGTGGTTGTCATTTTGTAACCATAATTTGTCCCTTTCAAGAGGGTCAGGTCCTAGGCCAGATGTTGGTACAAATGCAATAGGTCCCTTATCCTTGTTCTTTTTTTCCAATGCATATGTGGGGTGTCTTTAGGTCACCTAGAGGTTTTTGAATTTTGAGGAAGATTGGTAATATGAAACATATCATGGGTCACATATTCTCTTAGTCCATTATCTGAAATGGTGAAATAATTGGAAGCTTTAGGAGGTTACATGTGGGAAAGGGAATCCAATGTATTAAGATCCATGTAATTATCTAGTGAAGGATTAATAAGTATGGCCTTTTGTTTATCATATTTAGAACTTGGATTCATGCCATATAGATAATTTTAGATTTGAAATTTGGCCTCAAGATACTTATAGTGTTCATATGGGTGTAAATCTCTTGGAATGTTCACTTACATTGCTAGGTAGGAAAACTTGATACATTGGTGTAGCATTGATAGGACTGCACAAATTTCATGTAACCAAGGCCTCCTTAGAAGCATATTATATGATAACTCAAGATCAACCACATGTAAAAGTGTATCATGGGTTAAAGGTCCAATGATAATTGGCAAACTAATGGTGCCTTCTAATTCTTTTTCCTGATTATCATAGGCTTTGATAATTATTATTTTTGGCTAGAGATCTACCATTGTGTACCTAAGAAGCTTTATGAGCTTTAGAGACACTATGTTGAGGCTTGATCCATTGTTCATAAATATTGATTTCAATTTATACCATAATATATAATCCTTTATGTATAATGGACTATTATGGAGTGTAACAAGGGAAGACATAACACTTTGATTGAATGTGACTTTTTGGATGGAGCTAGGTGTCTAACCAAAGCTTGATAGTTATTAGAGAATACGTCACTAGCAACTGTGGATTCGGTCAAAAACCCATTCAAGATGTTTTTTGTGGATTATTGACATTCATAAAAAATATAAAATATAAATTTGTGTTGGTGTCCTCTACAATTGTTCCACAATATCAAATTTCCTATCTTGGTTAGTAGTGAATGATTTATTCTAAGGCTAAATAGTTGGTTAGATGACAAGCAAAGTGGTAGATGGTTGTGGGCATGGGATAGTAATCTTTGACCTTCAAGTTGTGATTACACAATCAAGATTAAATATTGGACCATTATGGATAACTGATTTTGTAAATGGTGTGGTACCAAATAGGCCAAGTCTCATTTGTTGGTGAACTTGTATGTGGTCACATGGAAGGAATGAGTTTTCGCTATAGGATACAATAGGGGAAGTCCTAGTTTGCTAATTTGTATTTATACACTCCCAGGCAAAAAAGGATTATCCATGTGATTTGGCTGAATATTATTGTTTAGTAATAGTCTAGGCTAATTAGTACTTGGTCTAGGATTAATGGAGATGGTATTAACACTACCCCCTACAATATTATTTACAACCCTATTGTAGTCATACACAATTGAATGGTATGTTTGTTGGTTGTTAACATTCTAAGCTTGGTTTTTTCCATTGTTCTATCATTATGGGTTTTGTTGCTAATCTTTTTTGGTTTTAATGGTTTGGCCTTTGATTTTGATACTATTAAGGTAATGGTTGCCTTTGCAAATTAGAAGGATCAAGTGCATTTTGAGGTCTATAGTTTATTTCTAAGCTATTTCAAGGTTTTTTTTTGCCTTTGCTCCATTGATCATCATTATTATTATTGCTAATTATTTTGTTGCTACTAATTATTTTTGTTAGGGAAAGGGGTTTTGATAAATCCCAAGAGTTTGATTGGAAGTAGAAACACCATTCTCAAATGTTATTTCCTCATTCTCCAACATATTCTCAATTAAAAGCTTAACTTGGACACATCTTCATAGATTATACACATTGACCTAATGATAGTCACATAATTAATTTTCATGGTACCAATCAAGATAAGGAATGCCTTACAAAGAATGCTTTGGTATGGGCCAACTAATCAAATTAGTGGTAGCAAGCTTGCAAAATATAGACTCAATATGTTCTCCTAGGTCACTAAATACATGACATATGGGCAAAATATTTCTAGGAAGATGGGTTTGCAATGGCAAATGCTTCTATATTTGTTGTGTAGGTCTTGGTTGTTGTGCCTATAGCATTGGTTGGACAAGTTGTTGGGTAGGATTAAGCTAAAAAGGTGGTGTAGATGATGTTTGCATCATTTTCACATGATGGGATTCGATTACTTCATTTCCCAAAACATTCCTATTGTGGTCGAATTGGTTTGGTATTTCATGGTTATTAGCCTATGCTAGTTGTAATGCTTATGCTTAGATGGGATGTTGGTCATTTCTCTGATTTTTACCTTGATTTTTATTAGTTAAATTAAGATTGATGACTCCTTTATTGATGAGCACTCTCTCAATCAATGAGCATTTGTCAATGATTTCCTTGAAAGTATGTGCATATTGTAGTTCCAAGTGATAAGACATCTCACTATGAAAATTTTTGGTAAACGTAGTGGCTAATTGTTTATCTAGTATACTATGGGTGAAATAGCTTGCAAGGGCTCTCTATCAATATAAATAACTCATAAAACTCTCACAAACTTTTTTATTTGCTTGCATTAAGTCCACTAATGAACTATTATGCTTAAGATTATAGTAAAAGTGTTATACAAACTTATCAAAAAGATCATCAAAATCCATTATTGAATTTTTAGGCAACTTCAAAAACCACTACAAGGCTTGTCTAGCCAAGCTCCTTTGAAACAATAGCAAAATGTATATGTCACTATATGCCATTGGCTGACATACAACAAAGAATTCAATCAAATAAGCCTTAGGGTCACCTTTCCCTTTGTATTTATCAAATTTTGGTGGTTTATATCTTGGAGGAAATGTTATCTACAAATAATCCATGTTGAATGGATAGGAACATATGTCATCCAATTTGAAATTTTTAGTCTAGTTTCCAAATTAGATGGCAACAATTGCATCCTTCATCTATTATAATTCTTGGGATAGGAAACTTGAAGGAATATTGGTTTGAGGGAAAATCTAGGTTTGGATAGATGGTTGGGAGGTCATGAGTGGAATACTTTGACCAAGGTATGATTGAGACACCTATTGGGGTATATTGGCTTGGTTAGGGAATAAACTAGGAATATACATATGTGGATTAGGATGTACTTGAAATTATACATTTGGTTAAGTGATGTTTTGGTTTGGGTTGGTGATAAAGGTTTGAATTGGAGGATTGTGTGGTTTGGATGGAGGAATATAACTATATTATGCATGTTTTGGTTGAAAAGGGACATGCTATTGTCTAATCAAACCTTGTTATTGAGTGGGAACTAATGGACCAAGACCCTATGTCAAGATTTATGGCACATTTTAAACCAACAATTATCTATTAGGTATGTGAGAAACATGGGGACATCCTTGTTTCATGAATCCATATGAGGAAGTGAAAGTGGGTTGTAGATTATGCATCTATCATTGACTAATATTTTCACATTGTTGACTAGTCATTACTTGGTTTTGGATTGGCATATTAGTCTACAACTAAAAAGGTATGTTCATCATTACCTGGTAAGGTGGAACATTTGTTTCCCTTCATTGAGGTAGCAATGTATTTTCCCTCTATTGTGTTGATACACTATATTACCTATTATTGTGGAATAATACACATCACTTATTGAGGATTATTAGGATTCATCACATTTTATTATTGAGGTGTGATATTGGTCATTGTTTAATTACCTAATCCCATAGGTTATACACTTGAGGAAGTAGCTAGTTGAGGTTCAGGTATAGAAACTCCTATTCCCTAGTATGATGATCTATTCATAGGATTAACTACATGCACATGTTATTGGCTAGTTGTTTGTGCATTAGTAACACTTTGATTGGGATTGGATGTTGTTTGCACATTATCTACTATATTTGGCTCACTATTCAGTGTAAAGGCCGAAGACACTTCTTCAATAATGGGCATATACATCAAGTTATATATTAAAATAGTTTGTATGAATGGGTCAAAATTCAAATTCTCTTATCTAGTTAACTCTATCAATACTCCTATTGAAGGAACTAGGTCAATGATAGGCTTACTTACCATGTTCATCTGATTGAAATCTTGTGCTAGATTCAGGTATGTTTGATATGCTATATACATTTGGTTAAAGTTATCTTCCATGATGTTTTAAACTTTATTAGATATATTAGAATCTTGATACTTTGTTTGGATTAGAGCCATGGGATTGCTAAAAGAACCTTGTTGATCATAAATGATGTTATGGGGAACTTTTACTAGACTTGGTAAATTTTCATGGGGAGAGGCTATTGGAAACTTGGCCCCTACCTTGATGGATCTAACCAAAATCTCATCTTTGTTCACTAACAAATGTCTCTCAAATAAATATAGATCATACGTGAAAGCCGTATTAGTATAATATGATTGTTGAGGAACTAGCTCGTCTATTGTAGGTATTGTAGATAGGTATTTCATGGTTTAATCTTGGTCTTGTTCTGAATAAGGTCATGTGTTAACCAAATAGTTAGCCAATAGATCTTGGCTTTGTGCCCCTAACTGAGTATTATAAGAGGGATAAGAATCCATCTCCTATGTAATATTATCCACATAAGGGTCTTGCACCATTTATTCTTGTGTAACCACATTACTAATCCCTCGATTATACATGAGTCCACTACGAGTGTAGGAATTCTTGTTGGGATCCATAGTAAATGACTTGTGATAAAAGGTCAAAGAGTTTTGCAAACTCTAAAAAGTATAATGCCTAAAATAGATGATGTTCTAACTTGGTCTAGATTTCTCGAAAGGATCAATAGGTTTATGCAAAGGTTTGTGAGGAAAAAAGCTAGTCTAATGTGTCTAACGTTTCACCATTCACAAAAAGATAAGAAAGTAAATGGTCCTAAAAATCAAAATTCCAAACTCTAAGGTTGAAGTGTTTCAAATCAGTCTAATCTAAGAATTTAAAAGTTACTAGGTCTTTTGGCCAAATGTAGAGTCAAAATCTAGGATCAAATAAGGCATGTCCTACGACTCTTGGCCAAAAAGTGTCAAAAGCTATACTTTGAAATAGATGAAATTTTTTAATCTAATGGATTTGAAACACTTCTAACAAACACTAGGCATTTTATTTTTGGACATGAAATTGATCAAGTAAGTATAAGGTATGGAGCAAAAGGCACTTTAGAAATAGTTTATTTTCTCACAAAAAATGGTATAAAACTTGGTTCATTTGACAAACAAGATAGACAAAGGTGATCAGTATAACTATGCTTTAGACAAAGGATCATAAAAAGTATACTCAGATTGGTCTAAAAATTTAGGAACAAATTTGAAACTCTATGAAAAAAGGTATATGAAATAATTTTTTAAATGTTTTGGGTAGCATAATAATTCTATATTACCCAAAATGTGTGATAAAAATGTTTTTTAAAAAACTGTCTAATGTAAAAATGCTTTCCTATAATTTTGATGGCATAACACTACCTTTCTTGACTTAAAATGTTATGGTGCATAGACTTAAAATATAAGTGTTTAGAACCAAATGGCTTAAGTCTATAAAATGATGATAATGATTATGATTCTTTAAACAACCTTCAAATTAAATTAGAAATTAAACCTAATTTCCCTCAATTTTAGTGCAAATGTTGAACCCACATAACACATCAACCTTATAAACTTATGAAGGTTTAATTTTTAATTTAGGTTGTAAGTGAAGGACTTTAAAAAACTTTGGTAAAGGTCTAGATTCAATTAGGTAGAATAACTATGACAAAGTGGATGATATGACTCTCAAGCTTTTGATGACATTTTGAATAAGGCAAATTTATGATCTCACATAGAAAACATAATACTTCTTTATTCAAAGGAAAATTTAGACTATGTGTTTGGTTTGGATTGTTTGTTAACACCAAGGTTTGACTCAAAAAAATGCTTTAAACTTGGACAAGACTAACTAATCAATCACCCTTAGATCCAAGACTAAAAATTTTGCTTGGTATTGTTGGAATCCATCAATATACGCCATTTGAGAAGATTTTAAGTGTTCATCCAAAATTAAATGTGCTTTATATAGTATGGTTTTTACAACCCCCCTTCTCTCAAATTATAGTAATGTTACATGGACCTTGAGGTACACCTTGGACCAATAATAATTCTATGACAAGAGGGGATTTATCTAAGATCTAACAAGTTTCTAAATGATCCAAGGGAATAAATTATGCAATGACTTTCATGCCAAACAATGCAAAATAAAAGCACACATTTTGAGTTTGTATCACTTGGCTTGTTGCAAAAAGGACTAGTCCTTTTTACAACCACTACATCTTTTTGTTTTCTTAGTGTAGTGTGATGTCCAAAGTGCCAATACATCCCATGTGAAACTCCAAAGGATCCAAATGAATTAAATGTTAGGAGATGAAAATCTAGGTCAAATATTCCCTAAAGAACTTTTTGGAGGTGATGAAGTCCCCCTCGCAAGCCAAGATGCATAATAAATAAAAAAAGCATGAAATAGAAAATATTTAGGGTCATTTTAAAGGTCAACAAAACTTGGATGAGTTTTTGATTAGTGCTTTAGATGACTTTCTTTCTAAGACTTGGACTAGGCTATTTATAATAGGAATGGTTCGTTTGATTCCATGGGTTCCCTATAGGGAACAAATGGAAGAGAATACATGCAACATCCCTCTTTTTTACAAGAAAAAAATTGATTAAATAACTATTTAAAAAAATAATTAACAAGTGTATTCAATTTCAAACCCAAAATGAAAGATTTGGTGGTGTTCATTTGACCCCTTGGTCTTAGTTGTAAACTTTTAAAACATTCACCAAAACATCTAAATTCTTTTTGAAATACCCAAAACAAGGTTCCTAATTGATTTTGAAGCATGAAAAGGTGATTTAAACATGTTTTGAAAAACTATCAAACTTGGTCCTATAATAAAATTGTTAGCATGTCCTTTAGCTTTGAAGCTCTTTTCAGCTTGAAATAATGAACTTTGAAAAAGTAGCTCTCAGGTCTATATTTTTGGAAAAACATAGTGACCAACATCAGTTATTACCACTAATGTTAGTTATTTTGGCTAATCAAGATCTAATCAATGTCAATTTTTCTAATCAGTGTCACTTAAGTAGGTAAATGATGTTAGTATTACTTATCGACGTCGATTACTGTGTAAAACTATGGTAAACAAAAAAGGCAAAATAAAGTTAGAATATCAATTTACAAGAGTTTTAAAGGCTCAAATATATATTTTAGAGTTGAAAAATGTTATTCTTCCTGTTTAGGATGCATTTAGTCCGACAAGGCATTCCATTATGTGATTTATGAATTTAACTCAAGAGAGGATGGTTAGTATGGTGTTAGTTCCAAAATAAAAATGAAATGAAATAAACACACTAATAACATAACATCTCTAGGCCTAGACACTAGGGAGAGCTTAGTTAACAAAAAAAAATGATAAACACAACTAAATATTAAGGAATAAAACACAAGAATTCCTTCACGTTCCTTGGATGCTCCAAATTCCTTTGTATTAGTAGTTTGCTCGATTTGTGCTCATGAAGTCCTTGGTAATGGAAGCTTGGCTACCTCCATATTTCATTGGCACCTTTTAGCTTTGGCTTGGAATCAATTTGGAATTATAACTTTTCATTATCAAGTCATTTGAATATTTTTGAGCATAATAACTTTTCACCAAAATAACTCAGAAATGATGTTCATGGCCTCTTTATTTATAGATTTTTGGATTTGATTAAAATCAACCTAAACCATCCATCTCAAGATTGAGATGTGTAGTTGAGGATTAATTCAATTTTTGTACTTAATTTTCTAATTATCCTCATCATGACATTGGAAGAAGGGACAATTAAGAGGCATGGAGTGATTTGATGAGGCATGAGAGGCATTAATCTTGATATTTATGGCATTTATGGCCTAGGGATGTCTTCCCAAGTAATGACGCCACCTAATGATGTAGATATTCAATATTCATTCCAAAAATAAATTTTCAACAAGTTTTCATGGAATTATTGATTAGGACATAATTTGGTTTAATTATCTCTTAAGCATGATTAATCACTTTGTGCACAAATTACTCAAATTGATTAGAATGCCTTTTTAAAGGTCCGAAATTTGATTGGATTAGAATTAGAAGGTGATGTTAGATGTGTTGGAACCATATTCTCATTGAGGATGTTACCAAGAATAAATAACAAAAGCATGTGTCTTGTGAAAAATATTTGATAGGGAAGAGTAGTCCAAAGCACCCAGATGTAAATTTGGCATTTTGACTTAGAATGAACTGATCAAAGTTAGCTAGCCCATAAATTGTATTGCCCCATTTAGGGATACCCTGGCCAAAATCAGCATTTGAAAATGTTAGTTTCACATCATTTAGCATGTTTTAGTATTTTTAAGCCAAATTGTGCATTTTAGGTAGAAATTGGTCAAAAGCTTGGTTGGAGGTTATTGGTGGCTAGATTTAGGTGTCTAAAATATGTTTCTCTACCATTATTCCTCTTAAAGGGGAGAAGGTAGATACTTCTCAATATTATTTGGTAAATCATGCACATCCCCTAAGATGGTAATATATAATCTAGCTAATCAATGTGGTTAAGCCATAAGATGATTAATGGGATTGATATTTATGACTATAAAAGGTGTCCTTGCTTGAGATACCATAACAACAACTGGTGTATATCTAGGCCTTTATGTACTAAAAAAGTTTAAACCAAAAGAATAGTTTGGTACCTAGACTTGGTAGCTCTCTTGGGTGTTTTTAGTATGAATTCAAATGTATGGGATAACCTCTCACTAGATAAGGCATGTAAGTGTCCCTCCTATCACCAATTTTTTTCTATTGATGTGGGTCTTGTGAACACCCCCAAATTTAACAATGTAGACATTAACATATTAGGATCTCAATGGAGGTAAAATCCACTCCGGATCATGAGTTGTAGGTATGGGTTAAACAACCATGTGATGGAATAACACACTAAGCATGAAGATTGTTAATCATGTCTATGTGTGGGTGAATGAAACCTAATAGGCAAATTAAAACCTAGCTAATTTGGATGGATGGACATTATTCTAAAGTTGGTATATCTCAAAATAAAATCCAAAAATGGGAAGGTTAGAGAAAAATGAAGGGTCTATAGCCTCAAAGGATTAATTTTAGGGTTGTTTTCTTTATGTACAAGTGTTTTAGAACTAATTCTTGATGGTAGTATCTATTTCACTCTCACATAAAATAATAATTTTGGAGTCTGGGAATATATAATATAAGGAAATCAAAGATTTTAACTAAAGGTTGATCCTTTTAGATTAGTTGTTTCACACCCTTAATCAAGAGATTATAACTCAAATCATAGAGGTATCCAGGGTAGTTGTTTCTCACACCTAGAAGACTATATCAAATAAAACACTTAGGTAGGCTCTAAAAATTGAAATAGTCAACCTATTTACATATAATCAATAATACTTATTAATTATTAAATATCTATTATACATCCTAAACTGGTAGATATTAGTTTTAACAAAATGAATTATCTATATCTTTTGCACACATTTAATTACCAAATCAAATAATCAATGAAAAACCACTTAATTACACAAAACTAGAATGCAAATGCATCTACATAGTTTCATGAAAATAAAAAATGACTTCTTCTTGTATTGATAAAATTTTAACCCTTAGAAATGAGAGTTTTACAAGTATAAATAAACATGGGGAGGGGTTACCTCATCCTCCAAGTTCATGAAAAACTCTAAGTTACATGTTAATAATAATAAATTTAGTTCTAGTTCGATGCTAAAAATTGCATCTATAATGATAGTTAATCATAATTGTGCTTAAAAATATATTCACTCACATGATGACATGTAACAAGTGACTTATTAAAAATTACTTTAGCTAACCACCACATATATACATGAAATTTAAATAAACTATAGTTACATCAAGTAATCTAACATGAAAAATTACATATAAAATTAACTTTAGATAACAAAGGTTTATTCAAAATTGGTGATTGCATGGCTGAACTTGACATGGTAGGAGGCACTAAAATTAATGGCAGAGTTTAGTTGGGAGGTGAAGTCTAGCTAGAAAGTAAAATGAGCTAGGAGATATGGCCTTAGCCTTATTTTTAGCCTCTAATTCCTGGTAATATTTTAAACTAACCACATGGTAAAAATTAATGATGTCCATGTTGAAAAGAGGTGGTTGATGTAACCTATTTGCTTGCACCATTAATTATGTATGTTCAGCCTTGGTGGATTTAAAATTTACCTAAAATATTTCAATCTTTATAAATTTATTTCTTAGAAAATTTAGTTTGATATCAATTTATTCTAATGCCATCCCTTGAAGATTTTATTTGAAATTGGCCAAATCTTATTGAAGGATCTTATAAAAAATGGCCCTGCTTATTAATTTCCCTATAGAGTCTCTAACCTAAAAAATTTGTAACTCATCCAAAATCTTACAAAATAATTTTTCATGCTCTAAAAACTTTTGTATTATGGTCTCTACACTCGAAATGCAATATTTTACTTCTTATGTTTGGATAAAAACCAAATTTAGGGCACTAGATGCCTCCAATGGTTTCATTAAGTTTAATTGGTTATAGTCCTTATTGGTTATATACAAAAAAAGAAATTTCAATTTTTTTCATCCTCTTTTAAATAATTAAATTTTTTATCCATCTCTATAATATGAGGAGCTAATTTAGCTCTCATTGAACCAATAACATCCAAGACATTATATAATCTTAAGGATATGTTCTGGACACCTCCCTCAATTTATTTAATAACATGGATAATTTATTTTTAGTCTCATATTTACTCTAATTTTTTATATAGATATATTTTAGCTTGTTTAGTTCTGTCATGATGTTCTAGTAAAGCTTATTTTTGTGTCTCCAAATAATAATTTAAATATTCATTATAAGGAGACTAACCAAGTCTCTTGTTATTTCTTTTGGATAAAGAGAAGACATCTTTTCTCTCTTTTAAAACTATGCCCTTGCTAGAATCATCTTTGATATTACTCTTCTTGACTATTTGGATGTTCCCTATAGATTTTTTAAAGATTAAACTTATACTGGGAATCTCAGTTTTTTTTTAGATTTAGCCTTTTAGAGGCTTTAGCTTCCAAGCTTTTAGTTCACTATGGGATCACCAACTGAGTGGATTTTATTGGTTATGTCCTTGGTATTAATCTCATCTAGTAGGTCCCATACATATTACCTCAAATCTTATACCTATACATGGTGTGGTAGTGATGACCAAATTATCTTAGACCAATCAATACCATTTAACTAGGGCATTAGTTGAATTATGTATATAGGTTTCTTCTTCCCATACTTATTGGATGAAACTACAATAGTGATTTGGATAGGACTAGAATAAGGCATTGGAAAACCCAATTGGGTGGAAGACACGTGTAATTATGCACTTTATAAGGTGTTTCTCTTAATTTATACTCATTTTTTAATTTTGGAAGAAGATAAGAAACTAGTAATAAGGGTGTGGTAGAAATACTTGGTTGGTGATACTGCATATTCTAGATAATGATGGATAACTACTCTTTAGCTAAGAAGGAAAAACCTACAAATAAGAATGCACTAACAACAAAGGATTTTTAGCAAGATAGTTAAGTGGACTACCTAGCATGAGCTAGATCCATGAATGATACACTTGCTAGGAGGATATCATTCCAATGTTGATAACAATCAAGTTAGAAATGATAAAATAATGTACTTGCATTACATAAATTAAATTTAATAAAAGAATAAATTAGAATGCTTGTTAGAAAAAATGACTAAATATAGAAAAATCTAGTTAATACTTATCCTAAAGAGGGTGAAGTCAGGTTTAGAAAATCATAAAAGGGTTTGTGAATAGGTAGGAACATAGGAAGTTAGGTTTGGTTAGGGGTAAAGGGATGAAAATAACCTATTATTTTATAACATAGTGACTATCAATTATTGGGTGAACTATCAATAATTTAGCTTCCCATCATTGGCTGGGTAATATCAGTAGTTGGGGATGACCATTGATAGTTGGGTAACCATGGATGATTACCTGTGTATTTTTTAAGGTGATAAAAAAAGAGTTAAAGAATAGGTAGATGGAAAAATAGAGATTATATTAAGGATATGATGGGGTGGAAATAAAGTTCAAATAGGTATGATTAGGTTAGAAGGTCAAAAATACAAAATAATAATATTAAAGTACTGACATACCTAAATCTTTCTAGTTGGTTGATGATTAAATGTTGAAGTAATTTTTCTAGAGTAACGATACATTAGCCTCAAAAGAAAATTTGGTAGAGGTTTAGGTCTCTTTTATTGATGTTGAGTTTCTAACGGAAGAATGGATGTTGGACATCTTGAATACCTATGTGTAAGAAGATTTGATAGTTTGAACATAGATAATGGATCACTTTTCACCTAACACTCCCCTCCTTTTATAAGAAAAGAGGATGGAAGATTCCCTAAAGGGTAAGGTTGTTGATCATGATGCTTGGAAGTTTTTTAACACTACATAAGGTGAATTTATTAAATTGTTCCTTATTATATCACACATAGATGGTGATGTGTTAAGAAGGTGAAGAGGTGAGGACCTCACTATCGATGGTTAATTTGACCATCAATGATTGAGTGTCAAAGGTAAATTGGTCAAGGTGGGGATTAAAAGGTTTGATTAAATGTTAAGTTAGTAATTTGATGAGTTAGCTAATTAGGTGGTCAACTAGACTTGAGATCTACTAAGGGTCTAAAAGGGTTTGAGAAATTTCAACAAATAGAACTATCATGTGTAGTTTTCTAGTGTCTATATTTTCCCCCTTTTTTTATGCAACTTTAAATTAATAAGATAAAAAACAAAAATGGATTACAAGTCAAAGATCTGATTACCCTGAGTATAGGAGGACTTCACCCTCGAACTAGGATTCAATGAGGTGAAACTAAAATTAGGTCAAGGTTTGATAAGTAGTAAATGGTGAGTCACTAGGTGGTGATAAAAGGTTTGGGCATTTAAAATTCAAGCATGCACACAAAATATGAGTAAATGTGATAGCTAATATCACACATAGACTAAGGTTACCAATGTTGGTAAAAAAAAAAGGTTGGTTCTAGAAGAATAAGTAATAAGGTAATTGGTCCATAATGTTAGTCATAGCTGATCGAGTGACTCTATAAGTCTTATAAATAAGGTTGATGTTTTTTAAGGTATTTGAGTTAGAAAGTGTTCCCTTGAAAAACATAAATGGTTTGGTCATGCACTAGGTGGTGAAAATTTGAATGGTCAACATGGTAAAAATGGTTAGTGTGGTAGAAAACACCACTACAAAGTCATCACAAAACATGAAAATAATTTAGGTCAAAATGGCTAACATCAAGGTAGACATGGCCAAAAAATTGGCTAGAGAAGGGTAATCTCTAAAAGTTCAAGTTCTAGTTTAAGTGATATTTGCTGATCTCTAAAGTTTAGTACCTAGGTGGGGTGCTTAAAATTTTAAAAAGTGGGGGTACCCTAACCATCGACAATCAAGGTTTTCTAGGGTCAACCATTGAAGGTCACCATTACCATTGATAATCAAGGAAAAACCCTAAAAATATAAAACATAAAAAGTGGAAATGAAAAATCATTTTCACTTTTGAATATTTGACCTTCATATGTTGTTCTTTTGTGCTTGTGTATATTGGTATTTTGTGTCATTTTGATCAAGTGTGCTGAGGTATAGTTTGGTTATTGTTTGATAATGTGTTTAAGGAGATCAAGTGTTAACTAAGATGGAGGGTGCATGATGGTGTGGTCAATTAGCTAGACATGAGCTCTGACCTTGACAATAATCAAGGAAATAGGTAGGGGGAGTTTTAGAATTGATAGTTTGTTTATTTGATGTGTTGAAGTTGAATTTGAGTAGGTTTAAATTAGTTTGATAGGGTTTTATTATTGTTTTGGGTAGGTTTATGCCCTAATTTGGGTTTTGGGTGGAATTAGGAAAAGTAGTGGGTGATTTCCAATATGGAAGGAAGGTTTGGGTGGGAAATAAGCTATAAGAAATTTTATGTAGTTTAATTTTTGAAATTAGTTGTTTGTGAGGTTTTTGGGTGGTAGGTTTTGGGGTTTTTTTTGCACCTATGATCACACATAATGACCATCAATGGTTTCAATAACCATTAGTAGTCAAACACCAAGGTAAAATGGGGTTATAGGACCATTGAAAATTCAAGTGAACCATTGGTAGTTGAAGGTTTGGGATAAGGTTTGAATTAAAAGTGGTAAAAAAAGATTTGTAATGTTTTTAAATGGTAAAAAATGTGTTTTAAAAAGGTAGTTAATGGTTATATATGGCTAGAAATGTTTTTAAATGTATGTTTGATAGGATGAAGTGTTAATATGGTCAGTAGGTAGAGTTTATGTGATAGAATCATTAGGTGTTAGTGTGACAGGTTAAGATATATGTTAAAAGTTATGTAGAGTAGGGCAATCATTCATGATATAAGTGTTAAGGTTTTCATATGATGTTGAAATTTGTGTAGATAAAATTAGATATTTATTTAATTATTGGAGTTAATATTTTTAAAATACTCAATTTTAGGTTAATAAATCAGCCTGATTTGGCCATGAGTAATGGTGACATATGCTAACTATGGTTTTGTAAGCCTATGAATAGATCTATATGAAGAACCAAGTCCCTAAGATATTTTTAGAGGTTCATGATGGGATGATTGATGATGAGTGGAGGCACATGGAGGAGGTTAAACTAGGGGCCATGAGACACTATTAACACTTACCATAGGATGTAGATATGATTGTGGCTCTCATTGAGAGATGGGACCTAGCCATGAACACATTTTTGTTGTTGACTAGAGAGATTAGCATCGTAATAGAGGATGTTCATAGGATTACATAGATACCCATTCAAGGGGAGCCTATTTATCACATTGAGAGTGAGGAGAGGGATTACCATATGGATCTAGTATATGCAATAGATCGGGTCCATTCTAGGTATCATGTAGGTGTTTTTAGCTGACGATGATGATGATGATAGTGTCTTATTTCAATTTTATTGATTCAATTAATGGTTGATTTATATATTTTTTATTAGGAGTATTAGTGTAGATGTTATTAGAGAAGACTATGTCTAGGTGGGCACCAGTGTTACTTGTCTAGATATATAGGGAGCTCTAGGCCTTTTAAGCATATAAGTGATATGGGATCAACATTGGGTTTGTGTTCTATTGTTGGGCGTATGAGCACATTTGAGTGCTGAGACCTTTGGGGATAGCATGGGATGGATATGCTTTGAAGGACTATAGAGGGGGTTTATTGAGATAGAGAGGACATTATGATTTGACAAAAACTAGTGGTGGTATAGGGGACATTGATTGATTCTAAGATGCCTTAGAGGGTTTAGTTATGGGTGACATCATTTTGAGGCCATATGTATGCTATCTAAGGTGGACCCAATACAAATATCACAATTTATCACTATAGCACTATTAATGGATATATGGGAGGTGTGATGGTGAGACTAAGATCATCCCATTCAACTATGTTTAAAGGTAGTTTGTCCTTGTGCAAGGGATTCTACTAGCATTCCTAAGATATAGGAAGGAAGATACTATGTTCTTACTTTTAGAGCTGTAGCCACAAGATGTAGTTTTGTATCATGAGGTGCTACCAGTGAGAGTGATGATAGATGATGATAGTGTGGTAGATTGATATTTAGTGTGGTATTAGGGCCTAGATGTAGTGCCCAATTTTGGATGGGGTGACAGGGGCTATTAGGCCATGTATGTAGATATAGTGGGGGCACTAGTATAGGGTGGTGGATAGGATAGATAGGCATTGATAGCATTGATAGATATCTAGGCATAGATCATAACAATACATAGATAGGTGGCCATTATATATGAATAGATTGTCATCTTATAATGTCAAGTTTCCACCTTGATAGGAGAGCAAGATTAGGCAAGGAGCTCTATTTGTTTAGTGACCTAAGGAGATATAGGGTAGGAGCAGAGGAAGCACTAGAAGGAGGACCACCTGATATGAATTTAATGGCATGGTACTTAGCTATGATCAAGGAGATGAGATACTATGAGGTGATAGTAATGGTATGGTTTTTATTAAAACCTTGATAGGGAAAATTGAGATCTAGTTTAGCAGGTGGGGTAGTCATAGTGACTCTAGGCCAGTGGGATTCTATAGTGAGTTAGGTAGGTAGATTAGGGAGACTAGCACTAAATGGTAGTATAAGTGGAGAGGTAGGAGGGTTCAGTGGTAGTGGTGCCCTAGAGGCCTAATTATATGATGTATATATTTTTAATACAGTCCCACATGCTGATGATGTAATATGTATATGAGAGATAGATTGATACATTATTAAATGTATTGTTATTTTATGGACATGATGTATATGATAATGTTTGTGATGACATATATATGATGTATATTCATCGTTACATGTTTTGATGTGGTGTTTTTACTCATGTTATGGTTCATGGTTTCATGTTATATGATGTCATGATAATGGTGATTTTGTTTATGGTTATGATGATGTGGTTTTATTAATTGATGTTATTAGGTGAACTATTGTGATATCATGATAAATGGATAGGATAATAAATAGATCAATAGATGATGTATGACATTTTAATCCTTGATTTTGTTTATGGATATGATGATGAATGCTTAAATTAGGTTTGTTTATGGTATGATGTATGTTCATATGATATTTTGATGGTAGATGGGTAGGATGATACTATGGATAAATATACGATGTGTGTTGATGTTAATCATGATATTTTTTTATATATAGGATATGGTTCATGGATAATGTTATGATGTTTATGGTAAATGATAAATGGTCATTGTTCTTATGATAGAGATGTTTTGATGTGATTATTATGATTATGGACATATGATATTGTAATGGATGTAATGAAAATACAAAAATTAGTTTAGGTAACAAACTAAATGTAGGAAAAAAAGATGAGAATCATGAGACACATGTCTACATAAACTAATGTGATGAGGGTGAAGAAAAAGAAACATGATGCTTTTTCTTTGGTAAGGACCTAAAAAAGCTGAATTTAGATTGGCTTAATGAACTTAAGCCTTTAAAACTCTTCACATTAGCATAATTTGGTTGGTAAATAGGTTTTTTTTATCATAATCATGTCAAGTAAGCTCAAAATACCTTGATTAAAAGAAGGTATAAAAGGAAGGATATGTGGTAGGTGAAAGGTAAATGTGTGGATAGTTAAGGTAACCTTATGTGGGTTAGTTTTCCCCTTCTTTAGGTGACCTAAGAACCATAGTAGACAGTTCCATGTCTTAATTCTAGGTGTAGACTGATTGTTGCAAAAAGTCTACTAATGCTAGATATGAAAGCTAATTGCAGCTTTCTTGGGATAGCTAATTTTGATATAGGGTACTTTGTTTATTACTTTTGTTTTTGATAGTTTAAGAAATTGATCAATTTAGGAAGCTTAAAATTATTTATGTTGACCCATTTGACTTATCCATCATTTGAGGGAGTGGTCTAAGTATGGATTTGTTTATTTTTGGTAGTTGTCCTTCAGGGGAGTAGTCTATTTTTTTAAGCAATGTAGAGAGTTTTCCGTAACTATCCTTTTAGGGATCCATCTATTATGCTAGAGATATATGACCCAAATGATATATTTTTTGGATTACAATGTTTTATATATGGATAAGTCTAATTAGGATTAAAGGTTTACCTTTATGAGGGTAAGACTTTTAACACATAGAGGTTAATGGTAGGTGAAAGGAATGGTTTGAGGAACAATAACCATGGGATTTAATCATTTTAGAGATGAAAAATATCCATGAGAAACATGCCATGGGTAGAGCCATGGTACCCATATTTAGGATCAGGATATAACTATGATGGTTAATCACATGGTTCTATGTTATAATCAATTTTCCTCAAAGGGAGAGGGATAGGTAAGTGAAGGTGAAAATATCATAAATCAAGGGACAAACTTAAGTTAGACTGTAAGATGAATTTGATCCTTATTTAGAAAAGAAAGGATATAGATGTGAGGAATTGAGAGGCTCAATTTTTGGTTTACCTTCAAGAGAGGAAAAATTATAAGCTAAAAATCCATGCTTATGGGTGATGATGTAGGGTCCAATCTAATTGAAAGCAAATTTACGTCTTTTTATTTTCTCCATATTGGTTACATGTTGGTTCTCATTTAATATGATGTCTTAGATATTAAAATATTATTATTTTAGGTGTTTGTTTTAGGCATGCTTGATTCATTCTTGGTATACATGAAGATGGTTGAGCATTATGAGGTAATGTTCATCAAGTATCTCAAGTCATGTGAGACATTATTGATGATAATCGATCTTAGAAATGATCTCTTGTAAATATATATGAAGATAGGGAATCTAGAATTTGAGAGGTAAGACTGCCTCTACTCTGAGGACTAGAGAAAAAGGGGTAGAACCTATAGAGGTTTGAATGCTATTATGATAGGCCCATAAAGTGAAAGGGATGTGCAAGTTCCAATCCTGACTTAAAGTACTAACAACTTTAGTCAAATTTTGTGTAAGGATTATATTAGAGGCTTCTACCTATCCATTTTTTTTATGGATAGTAAGGCTAAGAAAAGCTTAAATTAATGCCAAATGCATTGTAAAGACCTTGTACTTTCTTATTCTTAAAATAGTTACTATTATCAGTGATGATCTTATAGGGAACACCAAAATGATAGATGACATGGTGGTTGATAAAGTTGACAATATTTTCATCTTTGGTACAGATGGGAGGAATGGCTACCACCCACTTGGTGAAATACTCAGTAGTAGTAATGATGGATTAGTGTCATTGTAATGATTGAGGATTGATTTTCATAATAAGATCAAGGCCCCATTAAGGGAATTGCCAAAATTCTTTGGATACTTGGAGGCCATAGACATGTGCATGGTTTAAATTAGCATGTTTTTTCATTTGACACACTTCTTTACATAATCACAACAATCTTGGTTAAGTGTAAGCCAATAGTAGCTAAGGTGAAAGATGTGTTTAGTGATGGATAAACCACTAAAATTACCCCTTATATTTTGTCATCTGTTTCCTTGATAGCATGGGAAGTTTCATGAATGTGAATATAAAAAAGAAGGAGGCCATCAAAGAAAAATGTGTAAAGGATTCCCCCTAGTATGGTGTAATGAGAGATACTCTAAACAAAGGGTCTCTTGGGCATTCTGAGAGAGGTTGGGAGGAATAATACTGAGGTTGATGTAATCAAATGTTTTTTCATACCAAATGTCTAATGGAGATGTGTCTACATTAAAAATTATAGGAAGGTTGGAACGAATATAAAATAGGGTGAAAAAGTGATGAATGGTAACAAAGAGTTTAGAGTTAGGAGGTTGAGATGGGATTTGGGAAGTAATGGAATCCATTGTATTCATAAACATGTTGGTAGATCATGGAACTAAATGGATAAGGTAATGATCAAATGATGTTAAGATTACATATATGAGTTATTTTTACTTTAATAGGACATCATTTTTACATTTGTAAGATCCATTGACCTAGCTGACCACAAGTTGGGAATCACTAAAGACACTGATTGTCTTGACTCCCATGGCTAGTGTAGTTTGGAGACCTATGACTAGGGCTTCATACTAAGCCACATTATTAGTGTATTAAAAGTCAAGTTTAAAGGAGAGGGGAAGATGTTCATAATTGAGGGGAGTTATAATAACTTTGGAACCTCCACCATGTTGGAATTTGAAGCCATCGAATAACATGGTCATTTGGTAGGTAGGGTCCTCTTGAGAAAGAGTCACAATCAACTGATCTAAAAATGTAAGAGGAAGAGGTTGGTTATCTTGTAGAGGGGATTTATCCTATTGGTCAATAATGAATTTCTCTTTAATTAACTTCTATTGGATGAAATCAAGGTCAAACTTAGCTAAAATCATGATCCACTTAGCCATACACTAGTTTTGGTATGGTTTAGAGTGCATATACTTGAATGGGTTGGTATTAGTGATGACACAGATTTTATGATTAAGAAGGTAATATAAAAGTATGGAGGCCATGAATATGAAGGTTAGGTAAAATTTATTAGGATGGTTTTATTGATTCTCATACTCTATAAGCATTCAACTTATGTAGTAGACAACTTGATCTTTGTTTTATTCATCCCAATGAGTGAGAATTACCCCTAGGTAATGGCCAGTGGCATAGATTTAAAGGTAGAAGGTTTTATCCTATTTGAGATGGGTTAAAATGGGTGGAGAAAGAAGGTATTCTTTGAATAAATCAAAGGCTTGTCGGTAGTCTTTAGTCAACTTAAAGGAGGTATCTTTATATAAGAGATGATGAAAAGGTTGACATCTATCTGATAATTAAGAGATGAATTAATAGATTTATTAGAGCTTCCCTTGCAGGCTATATAGTTGCTTAAGGTGGGTTGGAGGTGTCATTTCAAAAATTTCTTTAACTTTGGTAGGGTATACCTCAATTCCTCTAAAGGAGATAATGAAACCAAGGAACTTTCCTAAAAGGACCCCAAAATTACATTTCTTGGGGTTGAGTCTGACATGGAGATGGATAAGTCATTCAAAGATGATTTTTAGAACATAAAGATGATCCTTATGATTTTTGGATTTCCCAAGGAGATCATCCACATAGTCCTCTACAATTTTATGGATTAGATGATGGAAGATATAAGTCATGACAGATGGGTAGGTTGTGCTAAAATTCTTTAAACTGAAGGACATGAATCTATAGTAGAAGGTTACCCATGGGGTGATAAAATAGGTTTTACATTTATCCTTGGGGGTAATTAAGATTTTATTAGATCCCAAGAAACAATCAATGAGAGATAAAAGTTCATCGTCAGTTGTAAGATCAACAAGTTGGTCAATGTTAGGCAAAGGGAAGTCATCCTTTAGGCAAGTGATGTTGAGGTTGAGAAATTTAATACAAAGGTGAAGTCCCCCTATGGGTTTGGTAATGAGAATAATGTTACAAAACCATTGGAGATAGTTAATGGGTTGAATGAAGTCAATAGATAAGAGGCATTGAAGTTCATATTTTACTAGAAGGGTGATGCAAGGGTACATCATATGAAGATTTTTATGAATAGGCTTAACTTTAGGATGTGTGAAAATGTTATGGAGAGTTATAGAAGAGTCAATCCTAGGTATCCTGATAAAACTAAGAAAATTCTATGCTTTGATTGTGAAGGAAGGGTAATCCTATTGTTTCATAGAATTTAAGGATTATCTGATCTTGACAATGTATGGGTTATCTAGAGTATTAAAGTCAAAATCAATGGTAGATTTATTTAACATTGTTTGGTTTTCAAGAGGAATACATTTATGTATATAATAATCCCCCACATTGAGGTAGGTGAGAATGGAATCATCATCCTAATGTTGAATGGTGTTAATGGTAGGAGAATAATTTTCTACCATTTAAGGATGGATGAGATGAAGGGTTTTAGTTCAGTCATCCTTTTGATAGGTCAGGGGGGCCAAACGAATAATATTTATAAAAAAATAGATGAGATGATATAAAATTCCTCAAACTTTGAAGGAGATGGGGTTGGTAAGGATGGGATATCCTTGTCGATGGTGGCTATGGGTTTAAGTGAGGTGGGCTATTCTAGTGGTATGAACCCAAGGCTAAATAACTCATGAGGCTTTTGAGTTTTGATTATGGATAACTGATAAGGTACCTATTAATAAAGGCCAAGGCAAAACACCTTATATTTGAACCTTTAAATGTAATATTTGGTCAAGTATTTTTTACTAATATAGGAGAAGTTAGAGGTGAATTGTCAGATATGAGGGGTGGTAGAGGTAGAAAGAAGTAGATGGTTGAGGTCCCCATGAATGAATTTGATTTGATGATTGGGTGGCCTAAAAATAATGATGGTTTTAATGTTAGGGTCATAACTAGGATCATGGGTGAGGCTAACATACTCTTTAAAAGTAGGGAAAGCATCCAAGGCTAGGAGACAATATTCCCCTAGTGAGAGACATTGAAACATGGGTTCCAAGGGGTCTTCTACTAGGATCTATGAAGAAGGGATGGATGAGCTTGTTAGAGATTCATAAACTATAGGGGTGGAGTTGTTGGTAGTTGGTGGTAAGGTGGAAGGTTAAGGAAGAAGAACATCATTAGGTTTTTATGTCATATTGTAAGATACAAAGGGACTATAGTTAGATGGTTTGGTGATGACATGATCTTCATGACCACATTATACTCAATGATACAAAGTGAAAGGGATATAACTCATAACATAGATCTAATGATGTCTAAGTAAAACTTTGTATTAAAACTCTCCCTATAAAATGTAAAATATTTCTATAATGGTGTGAGGTCCCAAGTGAATATGGAAAAGAAATCTTCCCAAGGTAGTGCCCATTATGTCATTTAAAAAGTGAAGGACTGCTATAGTTTAGACATGCTATTCTTTGGCAAGTCAAGTTGGTCATAAGCATGGGAGGAGATAATGTTGATACTAGCCCCTCCATCAATCATCACCCTCTTGATGTAGCTTTGGTTGATGTATGCCATGATGAACATGGGAGGATCATGATCCTTAATATGCACAAAAGGGATTTTTGAATCCTTAAAGGTGACTAGGGTGGAAAGTTGAAGGGTTTAGACAAAGGATGCAAGGGGTTGAGGATCTTTGATTTGAACCTCTATGTATTGTAGAATCTCTATCAATGTTTGATGGTGAGGAGGTGAGGTTTTGGTGAAGTTATTTCAACACTAAACTTTGAATGGATTTAGAAGGGTTGGAAGGAGAGGCACCCAAGATATATACTACGGGTTTAGGTAATGGTGAGGGTGTTTAGGTTCTATTGGAAGATTGAGGATTAGAAGGCTACATCCATGGAATGGACACTTTACCCTTTCCCTTATCTTTTTATTGGACCTATGATCAGGTAACCATGTGGATGGTGTGGATAAGAGGAAGTGTTGGTTTGGAAGATTTCTTTGATTACTCCTCAATCTTAGGTGAGAGTGGGGGAGTAAGTAGATGTTGGATGGTTTGAGTTGGTGGTTGGGTTGGTAAGTATCTCAAGGGAGGTTCATCTAATAACAAATCATCCTCATCTTAAAGGTTATGGATAAGTGTTTAGAGAGCTTTTCAATTCTTTTTATCATGTCTTGGTGTCATATGGTATAAGAGAATCAAATTTTCATGGAATCATACTAGTTTAAGATGTGAAGGGTCAAAAATTTTAATGGTTGCTAAGGTTATTAAAGAGGTTTATTATAATATTTTTATAATGGTTGAATAAGATTCTACCAAATGTGTTGAGGGTGTTGAGTTTCTAGTTTTAAATAATGGGAGACTTCTTGGGAATAGGCTTTACCATGGAAGTTGGAGGTGGTGGGATGGTTTTCGTAGGTGGTTTCATTTGAGATTATTTGTTTATGGTTGGTTTGGAGGTGGAAGATTTAGAGGTAGAGGGTTAAGGTTTGGTGATAGATGGGAAGGTAGAGGTATCTAGGTTAGTTAAAAATAATGGGGATTTTGTTGTTTTGGTGGAGGTAGGTATAGGTAGAGAAAAAAGAGAAGGTTTACTAGATAAAGAATAGGTAATGGGGATAGTATATAGATGGGGTCATAAAATTGAAGGTAAAAGAGAAGGGGGTGGTATGGGTCTAGTTATAGATGGTTTGGGTAGTTCCACCTTTTTGATAGGTTTAGCCAAAGGATTTTTGGGTAGACTTGATGAGGCTAATTCTAACTTCAAAGATGGATGAGTCAAGTTGGGGATTTGAAGTATTCATATATTCTTGATGGGAGCGATCAAAAAGTTGTAGGGTGATTTAGTAATTTTGGATTGAGGTGGAATGGATGGTTCCCTTATGGTTTTGGAGGAAGAAGTACTTAAACATGGGGTTGAGTTAATGAGGGATTTGAGGGTAGATGTAAGTGAGGTTAGATTTTATTGTTTGGTTTGGTAATTTAGCCCAAGATGGTGCCAAGAAATGGCCATATCAAAATAAGGTTGAGAGGTAAACTCTAGATTTTAGACTAATCTAGAAAAAGGTTTAGAGATGGGTTTGATTCCTTGGTTATTGGTTTTAAATGTTAAACCCATAGGTTGAAATGAAAGAATATTTATTTCACCTTTGTCATGGGTGGAAGGTTTGATGGTTGATTAAGATGGTGTTTCTATGGAAAGAATAGAGGAGATGATCTCTTCCTTTGGATTGGTTTTTAAAAAAGGAGTGGTTGGTTCTATGTTGGGTAAGGAGGGTATGGTTTGTTCAGATAGGGAAAAGAAGGTTGTTTCCTTTTTTTTGGATGTCCAAAGGAAAGAGTAGTCATTCTATCACTTCCATAAGTATATTGGATGAGGAAGTGGTTGATGTAATGGTTGCCTCTTTTGGTATTTCTATCAAATAAGAGGTAGGTGAGTTAATGGTCTCTTCAATTGAAAGAGACGAGGTTTTTTTCTTTGTGTGTTTATCCAAAGGAATAGAAGAACATTACCCTATTTCAATAAGTTGGGTGGAAAAAGAGGTAGTTGAGGTAATGGTTTCCTCAAAAATAGGCTCAATGGTAACAACATTGACTATGTACACCTCACGAGCATGAGACAATTCTATTTGGTTGTTGTCATGGTTGGTAGAAGGTACATAGTTATGAAAATGTTTATGGAAGATGTATAATGATTAGTTTGGAGGTGCATTGGCATTATATAATACAAGTTCACCTTTGTCAATCATGTTTTGGATAATAGTTTTAAAGGTATTTCACCTACTCACATCATATCTAATGATGTGATGGAAGGCACATAGAATATTTTCATTATAACATCTAGGTACAAGGTGAGAAGAATTAAATTTTTGGAGTGATTTGATAGGTGGAGGTTGGATGAGGTTGGTTTTAAGCAGTTTATCTAAAACTAAAGTATATGATTCTAGTAACGGAGTATATTGTCTTGGAGTGGTTTAGTTTTGGCTATGAGTCTATTGAATTCATGGGTTAGAAGAATTGGTTTAATTTGGTTGGTTGATAATTGGAAGTGGAGTAGATTTTAAGACAATCATGTCTTTAGTTTCCTTTATCTTTTTGTTGGGATGGATGGATGGGTTGGTGGTTTTATTTGAATAAGGGTCGTTGGATTTAAATGTGGAATTATTGTTTCTTAGTTTCAATTTACCTTCATCAATGGATCTAATTTCAAGTTTAAGTGCCATGATAAATTCTTCATCAAAGGTTCTAAAAGTTTGAACTTGAAAAGTTGGAGCAATATGTCTAGCGCAACCTCAGGAAAAGAGTTCAATCAATTTAGATTGGGGTGATGAAAAATAAAGTTGGTTAATGAGACCTCTCCATCTAAATATGAAATTGATAATTGATTCATCATCAAATCTCCTAATATAGTAAAGGTTAGTAATGGAAATATTTTTAGATATGTTAACTAAAAAGTGATCTAAAAATATTTGGGCTAGTTGTGAGAAGGAGAAGATAGAGTGCTTGGTAAGAGCACTATACCAATCTAAGGCTAGCCTAGATAGGGAAATGAGAAAGGTATGAATAAGGAGATCATTATATTATGTGATCAAATATCTAGAATGGTGGAATGATCTTAAATGTTATTGGGGGTCCTCCTTACCTTAGAACCTAGAAACTTAGGTAGTTCTGATTGAGGAGGATAAGGTTAGATAGGAACAGATGGATGAATAGGTTCATTGTAGATTTGATCATAAGATCAAAGGTTATGAGCTCCAAAAATAGATAATTCAATATTAGAAATTTTATCCATTAACATCTCAACTAAATCTATTTGATGTTGGGGAGCTCAATATCTAGGTAGTAGGTTCAGTTGAGGTTGGTTGGCTACAATGTATAGATAAGAGGTGGGAGGTTGAGAAGATGCCACATATCAATATGTGGTAATGGAAGGTTGGGATGATGCCTCATATTGGTATGTGGGCAAAAAAATTTTGGTAAAAGGTGGTATGTATCCTTTTGGATTAAGAACATATTGGTAAGATGTCATGCATATTTGTTGAGGGATTGATAAAGGTTAGTTTGGAGGTATGGTTGAAGTGGTAGGTTGAGGTTGAGTGGTGACTCTACTGATAATAGGAAAAGGGTAGGGGATATGTAAAATACCAAATGTTGAAGAGGGTTATAGATGGGTTGGTTAATGGTGGTAAGAGGAATGGTGTAAATATGGGTAGAAGATATCCCCATGGTAGGTGGGGTATATATAACAAGAGGTAAGGTTCCATCTATAGTGAAGGTGTTGGTTGGTATAAGATGGGTTTGGTTATAGGTTGGGATGTTAGATTGGGTTTTGGTGGTGGTAGTGGATGGGATATTGGTATAAAAAGAGGCTTGGGTGATCAAAGGTTGGTTAGAGGTAAAACCAACCATAAGAGGAGGCATACCAAAGGGTGGATCTGTGGGAGCAACCAAAGTAGTAGGAGTATAGTGAGATAAGGTATTAAGGTAATGTTTGAGGGCTACAAGGTTGTTATCAAATAATGTGGAAAAATATCCATCACCTTCAACATCTATCCAATGCATGGTAGGAGGGGGAGAATGAGGAGGAGAACCCTTAGCATTTAAATTATATTCCATTGAGGAGGAAGAGGATGAGGAAGGTGTTCCTTGGTTGGTTTGATTTCTCAACTACTATCTAGTAAAGAGCATGCTCTAAAAATAATAAATGAATGATAAAAACTCACACCTCAAAAAAAAATCAAGCAAAAGGAAAAAAATTCAAGGCAATCCAAACATACACTAATAGTGTGTTTAAACTTAGGATTCCTTTTATATTGATTTTGGCTTATGCCTTAAAAATTTGGAGGAAGATAGTTGGCTTGTAAATTAGGAATTAAAGAGGAATATAAGTTTGGTTTCAAGTTATGTTTAGGTGCTCGAGAAAGAATCTATATAGAACTTCAGTATGTCCCTTGGTATTTGGGCCTACCCCATCACTTCACACACTGCAATGATAAGGATGTTGGGTATTTAGATAAGATTTACTTAATTTTAGAGTTTATGCTCAACCATAGAGCTGAGCTAGTTCTCCCCTTGGTAATGACCTCCAAGTAAGATTGTCAAGAAAGGGTAAGGTTTACCACTAGGTGATGAAATCCTAGTTGAGCCTTGTCTCAAGTTTATTTTGATATGTTGATTGATTATGTGGTTTGGATAAGTGTGTGATAATAAGATTGAAACTATGATTAATTACCTTGCATTGAACTTATTATATGAACTAAATCAAGCAAGCAAATAGTGTAATATAATGGGTTTATTTTATGCCAAAGAAATTCATATTTTATTCAATGAACATAGAATAAAGGAAGAAATAAGGGGCACCTAGATTATTCTAAGATCCCACCTAGTGTGCCAAAATGTTTCTCATGATTTATGCTCATTTCTTAATTTTGGAAGAAGATAAGAAACTAGTAATAAGCACATGTTAGAAATACATGGTTGGTGATGCATGTATAATCTAGATGATGATGGAGAACTCCTCTCTAGTTAGGAAGGAATAACATGCAAATAAGAAAACACTAACAAAAGAGGATTGTTAGCAAGATAGTTAAGTGGACTACCTAGCATGAGCTACATCCAAGAAGAATGCAATTACTAGAAGGTTGTCAATCTACTATTAATAACAATCAAGTTGGAAATGATAATGTAAGGTACTTGTATAAGATAAATGAAATGTAGTACAATAAGAAAGTAGAAAGCTTGTTAAATAAAATGACTAAATCTAGTATAATCTGGTCAATACTTATGCTAAAGAGGGTGAAGTTAGGTTCAAAAAACTAGAAAAGGGTCTATGAATAGGTAGGAAATTAGAAATTTAGGTTTGGTTGGGAGTAAAGATCTGAAAATAACTTGTTATTTTCTACCATAGTGATTGCTGGTAGTTGGGTGAACTATTGGTGGTTAAGCTAACCATCGGTGGTTGGGTAACCATTGGTAGTTGGGGTGACCATCTATAATTTCCTATGTGTTTATAAATGTCATCAAAAAAGAGTTGAAAAATAGGTAGATGGGTCAATAGAGGTTTTGTTGAGGATCTAATGGGGAGGAAATAAGGTAGAGATAGGTCTGATCAGGATAGGGAGGTTAGAAATATGAAATAACAATGCTAAAGTATTGATATACCTGTAGCTTTCTAGTTGGTTGATGATTGAAGGTTGAAGCAATTTTACCAGAGTTATGGTACTTTGGCCTCAAAAGTAAATTCGATAGAGGTTCAGGTCTCATTTTTTAATGTTGAGTTGTTGAAGGAAGACTAGATGCTGGAGAGCCTAACTACCTATGTGTAAGAAGATTTGATAGCTTTAACAAGGATCATGGATCCTTTTTCACCTCCCATTCACATCCTTTTATAGGTAAAGAGAGATAAAGGATGGAAGTTTCACTAGAGGGTAAGGTTGTTGATCATGATGCTTGTAAGTTTTTTAGCACCACATAAGGTAAATTTATTAAATTATGCCTCATTATCTTGGACATAGTTAGTGATGTGTTAAGAAGGTGAAGAGGTGAGTACCTAATCATCGATGGTTAAGATAACTATCAATGGTTAAGTTGACCATCAATGGTCAAGTGTCGAAGGTAAATTTGTCAAGGTATGGGTGAAAATGTGTGATTAAATCTTAAGTTAATAAGTTGATAAGTTAGCTAACTAGGTGGTGAACTAGACTCAAGGTCTATTCAGGGTCTATAAGGGTTCAAGGCATTTTGACAAATAGAAATATCACGTGAAATTTTATAGTGTCTACAAAAGGATCCCCTAGTCTTCTTAGTATAAATCCTTTTTCACTCAAGGGAAGTTGAGGGAACGGTGACAAAGGTAATAATAGTGGAAGTAGAAATAATTGATGTTGAAGAAACAACCTCAATATTATAAACAATTGAGGTTGTTAATAAAATAGTAATATAAATAATAATTTAAGATTTGGGAACCACTAGGGATGTTAGGACATTAGGACTATGAGAGAGATGATCAAATGAATCAACATATATGGGATAGATAATTGAAACAATTAGAGTTTTAAAAACACTAGGAACTCAAAAGATAGTTGGAACCATATCCTCAATTTATCAATCTATAGTGGTGATTTTCTTTTTTATCCTTAGAGTGTTAAGACCAATACATCTTTTTAATTCTTCCTCCTCATCTTAATAAATAGGTTCACTTCCCATGGATGGTTATTCATACCCCCTAGGTCCTTATATAGATGGTGTATTAACAATTATTCTTAGAGGAGATTTATGTGACTTAGGTTTCCTCTTGTAACAAAGAGTTACCTTTTTATTTGAGGAAGATTCCATATAAGTGAGAGATTAAGAATTCCACACTTGTAATCATAGGAGATAAATAGGTAGTAGGAATATTAGTGTCTTATGAATAAGAAGAGTCAATGCAAATTAGATCTTCTACTCTCCCAAGAAAACCTATAATATCAAGAACTTATTTAACCTCACGATCTAGATTTATAGCATTCATCATGATGGGTGACATTTGATGTGATTCCCCTTTATCCAAGGGTGGTTGATAATACCTATTATTTAAAATTTATTTAATATCCCATCCACCTAGAGGTGGAATCCTAACCTATGCATCTATAATTATAATTAAAGGCTCTCCTTGTACTATTCTTAATAGCTTCTTAGTCAATACAACCATTTGATCCATATCTATAACCTACGTATTATCCTTTAAATTCAAGAATAAAAATCCATGGTCATAGGGTTCATTATAGTATGGGATATCCAGACCTTTGATGTGCTTTTTGAATCTTACCATGAGGGTCCCAATCTCTATATGGCAGGGTGGCCAATGAATAATATTCTCTAAACTTTCCAACATTTCTAAAATGCTTCTATTTGACATGGCACATTATTTTAATCATCAAATGAGAGCCATGAAATTCATTCTTCTTCCTCATATTTAAGTCTTCATCAATACCCCACCACAATTGGTACACGATCTCCTATTTGGCTAGTTTATCTGGCACATGTTTTGGGAGATGAAATGGGGTAACCTTGTTCCCTATGACCATGATAACCATATAATTTGGGTAGATATAATACTATCCTCTTGGCACAAGTTTATTGGTTATTATTTTTGATATTCTAGGCAATGGTGTTTCATGGATTGATCTACATACTTGGGGATACACATCCTTTGTAATTATGACTATATTCCTTGTATATACATAAATGTGTATGAATGAATAGGAGTAAAATATATAATTTTTTAATGTAATCTAGAGATGAGATCTATAGTTATCCACTATTCATGTATACTTTGCCCATGAATACATATAATAGTTAAGACATCATGTATAAATGGCCTCCCGCAAGCCTCTTATCTTTATGCAATACCTATTCTTATATCCTGGTGCCAATTATCTCACCTAGTGTAAAATTTAGCTCTAAGGTCATAAATAAATACAACAATGGTATCCACTCTAGGTGAATAAAGTGGATGTCAGGGTACCCATATAACCTATTTAGAAGAGCCATTATAATATAGACTGCAATCAAAACTTGGTGATAGGTACCATCTATATTCCTTGATGATAATATTTTCTCTAGGGATAATCCATCTCCTTAGCATGTTTCCATTTATGGTGTTCTTATTCCATGATACCACTCTCTGTAAGTTAATCATGACATATATAAAATGAAAAATATAAACCTCTATAAATCATCTCCTTAGATTTACGCATTGACAGTTTTATGGTTCATGTGATGTAGAAAAACAACCACTAATTACCTTGCCTACAAATAAAAAATCCTTTAATAGGTTGATGCATGACATCACCTCAATCTAGGTTGTTGAAAAGTTTAATACTTTTCATTTGAATGGGAATAAATATTACACCAATTGAATTTTCACTATTGTTATATTTTATTCACATGTACTTTTCTAATTACCCCATAGAGTTGAATAGTTGGAATACTCACCATTGAATAATATCAAATCAAAAATTATGTCCATGTATTATGTGGAGTCTTTGACTGAAAACCTAGAAGGTGGTTTTACTCCCTTAAATACCATGGATGAAGAATCCATTGTTAATCTATTTTATCCATAAATTTTTAGTTATTAAATTTAATGGCTTGGCTCTTATATAAGTAATTCATAACTTGGATGTAGGTGGCTAGGGATTTGAGTTATCTCAAGGATAAAAGTTTCCTCAAGCTCATTAGTAATCAATAGGAATGATGTTTGATTTTAATTCAATGATATATATTTTAGTATTCAATTATAGTTCATGCACCATTAATGCCTAGTGTCTCAAGCTTGTTTTACTCATTCAATTAAAACTTTGCCACTTTATTTTGGTATGTATGCCATGTAGGGCTTCTATACATTCAAAGGAATGTCATGTTGTTGCCTTCAAAAAGTGTCATTTTGTCACCTATTTTTATCTAATTCATCTATGCCATAGAGGATTTTACGAATAAGGTGTTAGATGTTGCAATGGGATAGTGTCAACCCAATTTATTGTGACATGAACACATATCATAAATAAAAGTTCTGAAGACTTGTGGCAAAAAAAATTTGTTCACCTTGTAAGGGACACTTTATTTGAAGGCTATATTTTTAACATAGGTTTTCAAACATAATTTATGGGAATTTTATCTAAAATATAAATACCAAACACTTTTGTTGAACCAAAATTCGAACAAGACTTATGAATAATTGTCCTAAAGCCTACTTCTAAACAATTTATCTGACTACTTTTGTCAAACAGGTTCTCTGAGGCCTAATTTTGGATAGCAGCACCAAACATTTTCTTTTAAGACCTCATTTTAAATACTTTTTATGAAGTGTAAAATTTGTGAAGTATTAGATTTTTGAACAAAATATTCTATAAATATAAATGCCAAAGATATGCATAAATCATATAACAAGTTATGAAGATCAAATTTATGAATAAAACATGCGAATAGTATTTTTGATGAAATTTTTATGTAAAGGTCATATAGATGCAAATGCTCACAAAAATATAAATTTGACTTCTCAGAAAAATTTCTAAAGACCTAAAATATACAAAGAAAACAATTAGTAAAAGGCAAAATATGCAAATCCATAAACTTTATAATCATTGCACATGCTTAGAAAACCTATGTATATCCAATACTTTCAAATTTTATTAATAGGTTAGTATAAATAAACTAAACATGTGAAAGTGTTCCCTTGAATTTATAATGAACAATGAAGTTAGGTGAACATATAAAGATTTATGAAATAAAATTTTCAAACTAAACCTAGGCCTTTCAGAATATAATGGGTCCCTATTCAAAATAAAAAATAGAGAATGGGGGTATGTTGATTAAAAAATATTCATAAGGTATATTTTTAAACATGTAAAATGTTTGGGTAACTCTCTGTCTCAATTGAAGAAGTATATTTCCTCCTACTCGAAGGGAGGAGTTCAAGAATGAGAGAAAGGTTGGGTTTGTCAACTTCTTTGATGAGATACCACTTTAAATGATGGAAGATGACTTTAAGGATGAAAAAAATATTTAAAAGAGGGCATATGCTTCAAAAATAAGAACATAATCAACTTGAGATCATTTTTTAGATACTAGCATGTGACAAGAAATTATATTACTTGTTTAAGATCCAAGAAGTAGGCTATGTTCCTCTTCAAAGGGACTATAGTTTGAATAATACTAAAAAGTTAAAATTTGGCAAATAAATCAATAAATAAAATATCCATAGCCTATTAAATATGATTTCCTAAGGGTCATATCTATTTATTACTAATTTGTTTGATATTTTAAATGTTGGCTATCAACTCCTTAATAAGCTTACAAACACTTGCACATCCTAAAGGATAATGTAGGCCTTTTGGTCTCAAGCTTTTAGGAATAAAGATTCATCTTATTTTGAGGCCAATCCTTTAATTATACCAATTTTCTTGTCAAGTGTATACCCTATCAAGTACCTATCCAGGTAATTGATAGGGTATATACTTGATTAATTGATGGCTTTGTTTAGATAAACTTCTAATTGGTTAGTTTAGGGTCGGTTAGAAATTTTATTTTCCCTAAGTGCCTGCATGAACATTTTAATTAAGTTTTAGTTTTTATCTTCCTTTAATTACCTATGACATGATTTGTGTTGTTTCCTTCTCTTGTTTTATTGAATGTACTTTCAATTTCAAGGTTGGATCAAGTAGCAAGCTTGAAAACATGGCATAATTGGAGCTTTAGGGTAGATGAAGTGTCATCTAAAGAGGACCGTGAAGATTTGAGAAATTCAAGGAGTATATTAGAGACAAACCTTGAGAATATTTTAAAATTATTTTTAGGTAGTTATTAATTTTATTTGTTTGGTGGAAGGCCAAGAAAATTGTAACTATATTTCACTTTAAAGATATGAGAAGTTTTATAAACTTCTACAATTCTATGCTTGATAGATTGCTTCAAAAGATACTAGATTATTACTTATCAAGTAAAAAAATCGTAAAGGTCATGATAATGTTGACCATTTTTAGTCACCATGGAATATCAATGTTCAAATTTAGTTTAGAGTTTCAAGATCACCTAACAAGATTCTCAAAGTTTAGTCTGGGTTTAGTGAATGGGATAAGGTAGAAAGGGATTCAAGACTTCATGTTTTAAGGTTTTTGTCTTTGCATGTTTTGACATGAATGACTTAGATGAAAAATATTAAGTGAATTTTCAAAATTTGGCCTTATTACATTTGGGTAAGAGACTAGTTGGAAGTTTTTCATGAGTAAGCATTTACAAACGTTCCAAAGACTTCAAAAATAAATTCAAGTCTTTTGGTCTTTAAAAAACAATTATGACTACTCAGAACTTTTTTTTGAACAAAATTTCTAAAGCATAAAGGTCAGAATAGGAGTCATAAAGCCTATTGGAAGATGGAAGAAAACTTCACAATAATTTTTTAATTGTTTTGGTCTTCAAAAAAATGTTGTGAAGAATATTCATAACTTTTTTTTTGAAAGAAAAATTTAAAGACCAATTTATAAAAGCAAATATTGTGTAGTATAAATTTTGAAAGACAAGAGTCATGAATAAAAGTTTTTAAAAATAAGGTAAAGGTTATAAAAGTCAATATGTGGGAAGGATGAGTTAGAGGTGAAATATTTAAAAAAAATTATAAGTCTTAAAAAGACTTTAGAAGCATGGAAGCATGAAGGTATTAGAAGCTTAGAATATCATGGGAATTAAAGTATTAATCCAAATGCTAATCCCCTCATGGTTATGAGGACCTAAATAAATGCCATATGGTTTCCCCTTAGAGGGATTGGAAATGTATATTCCTAGAGCCACTACCACTAAACTAACATTTAAAGTTATAAGGAAGTGAAATGTCATAGTAGTGAAGATAGAAATCTAAAGTGCATGGATTGAAATGAGATACCAAGTGGAAAAATGAGAACCTATAGTTTCCTAATCAATAATAATCTCCCTAGGATCTAACCTTATATTAGAACCCAAAGAACCTGAGTGTTAATGATATTCTACCATGTATATGTGATAGGCCCTGAGTACATAGCCACTAGCATAGTAAGTAGAGGGATATGAGGCTCAGTTAGTGAAAAATTACATGAGTGCCGAGTGAGTATGAGAATGCCAATTGGCACTTTGTAGAACCCAACTAGGAAAAATAAGGGAAATACATATCTAGTGATGTCAAGACCCATGTTGAATGGGTGAATTCCACATAGAATATATAAAATGGACTTAAACCAAGTCATAAATTATATGAATGATGGGTTGGTAGACACCATGAAGGAGGTAGAAAATGGAATAACACCATGTCATTAGTATGTTATTCCAAAATTGATAGTCTATCTTGCCATCAACATTTTAAAAAGTAATATTTTTAGAATCAAAGCATCGTGGCTCAAAGAAAATAGGATTGTGATATGAATGGCTTGGTAGGACATTATAGTTAGCATAGTGAATTTAGTTAAGCTTGAGTCTACATAATTTAATGTTAATGTAGCTAATATAATTAAGGTGTGAGTGAAACTAACATGACAAGATTAGGACCAAAGCATATAAGATAAAGGAGAGTCTTAATGACAAGTATGAAATGAAATTATGTAAGGATTAGAATTGAAAGTAGAAAAAATAAAATCAAGCAAAATTTTCCTAGGTAATTCCAAAATATCTATAGTCGTATTATTGTACACATAATCTAAAAAATTGAGTTGTGGTCATTGAGAGATTAAATATTGGTTGATGTAAAACTAATGAGAAGAAGAAGATAAACTAACAAGATAAAGTTTGAGGCAATCATCACCATGATTTAAGGACACAATCAAGATTCCAATTAACTTTAGCCATCCTTATATATTTAGCAAAGATATTGTGTGTCTCAAATTCATATTATTTAATTAATTTCTTAGCTATATTTATGATTGTAATCAATGACTCGTGGGCTTCCCATTACCTATAAAATCCTATGTATTTCATTGTAAAAAGGTTGACATTTATATGAATTGTAATATTTACAAAATTTCACCTCCATGAGCCCTTTACCACCTAAGCCTTGAATCAAATGAGAATTGAGTTTGTCTTTATTCATGATTATTTCATTCTATGTACATCTATTTGGTTTATTAATATTTTTCTATGGGTAATCCTTTCCCCTCTCATTATTGTCCTTACCTATGTACCTTTGTGCATAACTTATTTCTTTCTTATAGGTAATATGTTGTGTGCACATAGGTCTATATATATTCTACCTTTGGATCATTTATCATCCCTCCTAGTGTTATATTATGTCTTGTGCCTCCATGTAAATTAACTATGTAATTAAAGTGTTGATTTTGGAGTATGTGAGATAGTGTCTCATTCTATGTAGTTATAGTGTGTTTTCTAAGGCTTATATATGTGCTCTCTATAATATTGGTGCATCACCATTTCCATTTCATCATTCCTTCTCCCTTTATCCTCAAAAGATTTTGTTTAGCATTAGTAGTGGATTTCATTTATACTCTTTGTAGGTTGTGTGTTGGTCTTAAACTAGATGAATTTAGATTTAAATGAATTCAAACTTTTTTATAGGTTCATCCCAAGGAGTACAAGACTCATAAAACTTGGGGGAAATCCCATTGTCTCATTGAATCATATTCTAATTAAGCAGGTGCATGGTTTGAGTGACAATAAGAAGTTTATGCCAATATACCATTTTAGTTTTTTCACTAGTCCCTACTAAGTATCACCCCATAGGTATCTACACAAATAAAATATACATAAACTTCTAGACTTTGGCTAAAACTTTAATTGCATATGTATTTTCAAGAGCTTAAATAACACCTTGACTTATGAATTATCTAGTTGGAATTCTATTTTGTTAGACTTAATGAGGATCAACCCCAAATTTTCATAGATCTAGTATTCATGAAATTTTTTTAATCTCTCAAATTAACAAAATAATTATGTAAATTTTTACAAAATTTACAAACTATGAGGAGCAAAGGAGGGACTTCAGCTTTGTTCTTATGTATTAACACATTGGAATGCATGGTATTTTACTTAGTCAAGGTTGGTTTGTTTATTAAAGCATTTAGGAGGAGATATAATTATTTAGTAATCTAGGTTAGATCATGCATTATGATGTTTGATTTGGTCCTTTTCTTATCCTCTACTATGCTATAGTCAATAATACTAGGAATTAGAACTAGGAATTTGATAAGGAGCAGAGGATAGTCTTGTGTTAGTCTCATAAAACAAATGAAATGGACACATTAAGATCCTAAAACCTCTAGCCTAGACACTAGAAAGAGCTTAGGTAATGAAAAATAAATGAAAGAGCAACAAAAACATAAAATACATAACTCTTTTACCTTCCTTCGAGCTCTAAATGGATTTGTTGAATGGCTTATGCATCATGAAGTAGTTGATAATGGAGGTTTCTTGGCTCCTTCTATCTTTGGCACCTTAGCTTGTAATGTTTTTTGGATTAATTTTTGGGCATGGTAACCTTACTTTATAATCATTTAGTCATTATAAATATACTCTTATAAAATATTTGAAGTTATTTGTGCATAATAACTTTGGAGTAAAATATCTTAAAAGCTAATAGGCATGACCTTGTATTTATAGCCTTAGGAATTAACTCTCACCCAAGGTGAGTTAGGGTTGAGTTTAGAATTGGAATGGGTTCAAACTAAAATTAGGTGAGTTAAAAATAACTCTAGTATATCTAATAGTTGTCAAATAATTAATATTTTCAATTAATAGGCATGGTTCTCAAATTAGATATTTTTGGATATTTTCAAAGATCTTGACAACTCCTAAAGGCAATGATGAAAGGCTAAGATATTTTGAATTTTTGAATTTCCTTTTTTAGATATTCATTAATTATAAATGTATATTTAAAATAGGCATTTAATATTGTTTAATTGATTAGCCTTTTATCTCTTTTAAGATTTAATCAAGTGTCCAAGTGCCCCAATTAATAGGTCCATAGGCCAAATTGATAGTTGTTGTGATATAAGGTGATTAGAGATGAATATGTGAGAGGTTATTATTTAATATGATATAATAACCCAATTAGGGATATCTTAACATGATTTTGAGATTTGATAAATGATGCACAAGTAAATATGGGTTGTTTAATCATTCTTAGGCTTAATTTGTAATGGTTGATAGGAATTAGTCTAAAGTCTAGATGGAAGCCAGTTGTGGTTAATTTTAGGTGTCTATAGTTTTCCCCTATTTGGGAAGATGTTGTAAGTAGTTGGCATAGTATCATCTTCTCAAATAATGAAATAGGATATTAATAAATAAATAAGGTAACGATTAAATAAGAAGGTATAAATAATGTTTAGGAATCCTATAATGATGCCCCATTGAGGGAGTGGATGACATGTACAATTGATGAATGGTCCCTCAAAAATAATCAAGAAGAAGAATGAAACTAACTGATGGGTGAGATTAATCCTATCAAGATAATTATTTCATAAATTGATTTAAAAATTACTAATTTTTCAAAAGGTAGTTATAGTCAGTAACAAATTTTGATACACTATTTTTTCCCAAAGATGTTTATAATCAATGAAAAAATCACATACCCATGTAGGGAAAATGAGTCAAAATAATGATTTACCCAAAGGTAGTTATAATCATTAAGATGACCTACATTGAATAATTATATTTAATTATGACCCAATAGGGTATATTGGTAAGCATAACTCAAATGCTATAATTTGTCATACATATTAAAGATGAATGGGCATAAACATAGATGCAATGGTCCAATGACTGAAGAAGCCAAAAATAACCAAGCACACAAGGATGTGAAAAATGATCAAAGGGATGATTGGAAGAATAAATTTTGATCAATGTTAATGATTTGGTTGTACTTAACAATGTAGAGATGCTTATCCTTATTAGAATTGATATAAATAGAATGGTTAAGGGGTTGATTTGATCAATGAGGTTGGGAGGATTTACCAAGGTTACCAAGGAGAAGTTTTTATGGATCCATTACTTGTAATATTTTCGAATCTAATTTTTGTTATAACACGTGATGTTAGGCATCATGATATAAAACACCACGAGAACTTCATCGTAATATGCATAAGTACTGACTCACAATCTAATAAACAATTAAAAATGTACCAATGATAAAAACCATGATGATAATGTTGGCATATGGATATGGATAGACTCAATAATAATTCACAAGTAATCACCCAATGAATGCATATGGAACAAGTCAAGGACAACAAATAAATTAAATAAATAGGCAAACAAACAAACACTAAGCAAACAAACACATAGATAACTTGAAAGAAAAACTAATAAAAAAATCATATCATTACCCAAGTCAATATCTACATGTGAAGGTTCAATGGAAATATAAATGGGTGGTGCCCCAAAGTAAGGATACATTCATAAGTAAGGTCATACCCCTAATGATAGTATAATGTATTAGAACTAATAATGGATTTAACATAATAGGGTAGATTGTGGATGACTGACATGGTTTAAACAGGACAAATGTTTTTGGATTTTAAAAAATTTGAATGTTTTTAAAATTTTGAGGTATCTTAAATTATTAGAGATTTATAAGATACCACTTTCAAAATGGTGATAGCATTCAAACTTGAAATTCTCACAAAATGGTGAGAGCATATAGAAAAGGGGGATTGAGCTAACATCAACATGAATGAAATATGACCTTCATAGTTTTATTATGACCTCAAGTCATAGTAGTTATACCAACATAAAAGGTGGTGAGATCTGATAAGATAATAAAAATCTTAAAAACTTAGGAAATTGGTAATGCAAATGAGAATGGTAATGGAAAGGTGATACAATAATGTATGATATAAGGTGTTATTCCTAATTTTCCCATATGATGTTATAATTAATAACACAAGGTGGAACACTGATTTTCCCAAAGTTGGTTATAATTAGTGACACTAGTCAAATGTAAATGAAAGATAACATGTCATATACACTATCATACTACTTTCATAGACTGTTATTTAAATACATAACTCTGAAACTAGATCAAAATTCCCTTAACGAAGGTGTAATAAAAACCAATCGAACCAAGATCAAAAGGGCTAGGAAAGGATAGTACAAACAAGTTTTTTTTTAATAGTAAAGGAATGGTAGAACAACATGTGATATGACATAAGGAAGATAATATGGTGGTTATTGGCTATAATGGCAATAAGGTTTCCCCTAAGTGATAAGGCAAGGTAAATCTTAGGGTATAAAACAATGGAAAGAATAACGGAAAATGAAAATGGAAAGGTAAATGGTAGGGTATGAAACAATGACAAAAGGAATGGTAATTTAAATGGTAAAGTAAATGTGAAGGTAGATTTTTTTATTGTTCTTATTTATGTAGAGATGCATGTCCTAATCAGAAAATGATACAACTAGAATAATCAATCATGTAAATTGTTATTCCACACCTCTTATAAATATCTACTATATTAAGAATCTATTATAAATTTTGATTCGAGGAATCTTGTTGTGATATTCATTGGTCATTGATTTTGTTTCCTTCAAACATCAAGACAAGATATCTTTGTAGCTTATGTAAAGAAAAGTGCAGCCAGGTATGGTAAATATTGATAAATATTTGATGATAGGTTTGATTTTTAAATGTAAAGGTGGATAATAATGGAATGTATAGTGGTTAGGCAACACATGAAGATTGAGATTTTAAGGCACATATAATGTTGTTGATTCTGAATTTGACATAATTTATATTGTGGTGGGGTTGAAGACTTCTAAATATGCTCTTGATAGGACCAGTATATTTTTATATTTTATGGGCTTGATAATAGTTTCCATATTATTATGTTGTAGATTGGAATCTATATTGATTTCATATTGGATAATGTTTTCATCAAGCATTGAAGAACTGTTATGCTCATCTATTGGTGCCTTGATGAGGTTTTCACCAATAAAGTTGTCTTGATTGTCTCATAGTGCCTCCAAGAAAGTTTCACTAAGGAATGTTCACATTTTAATTTGATTATATTTTAGTGCCTCTAAAAATGTTTTATTAGAATATTTTGAGTTTTAACTTTGATTGTCCCATAGCACCTCCAGAAAGGTTTTACTAAGAGATTATTTTTCTTCTACATGAATGTTCTATTGGATCCCCTAATATTATTCAACTGACATGTTGCCATATATGGAGTTCAAAAAGGTATGAGTTTTTAGTCCCAATCAACACTTGTGGGAGGTAGAATGTCAATATAATGGATATGTTGGTTGGGGTTACTAACATGTGGAATGGCAATGGAATGGGAAAAGGTCACACAATCCTCATAAAAGATACTAGGATAAATTATATATAAGATGAATTAATCATCCTCAAAAACCATGGAAGAATCACAAATGTATTCAAATTTATCTATGAGTCATTCATAACTAGTATTATAACAACCATGAATGTATTTTGATTCTAACTATGAGTATAAATCAAAAGACTCTAAATTTGATGTTGAGACTGATGTTGATTCTACTTATGATGATAAATTTGATGTCAGTCTTCAATGTTGATTCTTCATCAATTGTGGATGCTACTATAATGATGTCTTGTTGAATGGTTGGTATTGGACAAGTAATAGTTTGTGATGGAATAATGGGCTCTACAAAAACTGGTTTTTCAAAGTGAGACTCCTCAACAAGGGTAAAAATGTCAAAATACATCTCCATAGAGACTATCTTATCAAGGGTAGGCTATTTAAAAATAGGATAATGGTTGAGATATTGATTTTCCTAATGGAGGTTATAATCATTAAGAAGTGACTCAATAAAGATTGACTTGTTAGAGTGAGACTCCTTGATAATAAGGATAGTAAAAAAAGGTTATTCATCATGACTCATAACAAATGGGTGTTTCAACAAAAACATCATATAGTGGTTGGTTCTCTTGGACTTGATTTACAAGTGGTTATAAAATACTATTTTTGAACACATATTAGTTTTTGAATGATTGGATATATTGTAGAGGCACTTATTGGCTTCATTGCAACTTGATGATTGGCATGGATTTTCTAAAGTGAGGGAATGTTGGTACTAGATGAATAAGGGTCCATATTTTGATAATTATATGATTATCTAAAATGGGCTTAACAAAGGCTAGTTACTATCCTAGGATGGTTACTATGACCTGTCTAGTTGTATTTGCACAAATTTTTTAAGATAACAATCTACCATACTTGGAAGGGCTTAAAATGGTAATGGTAGGGTGTTGTGGATTTTGGTTGGTCTCAAAATCTAAAGGATGAGGTCCTAGTATAGTAGTGGTAGGGAATTGTGAATCTTGGTTGCTATCATGCTGCAAAGGATGAGGTATTGTAATGGTAATGGTAGGGTGTTACAAAGCCTAGTTACTCACATAATCTAAAGGATGAGGTCCTAAAATGGTAATCCTTAGATTTTACAGATCTTGGTTGCTCACATAAAATGAAGGAGGGTTAATGGTATAGGTGGGGTAATAGGTACTATGAACATTCATAGGGAAAATTTGGTATGTTATTTATCCCAAATAAGTTATCACCACATATTAATCTTCAGGATCTTGGCTTTGTTTTCTATACTGATTATTATAAGGAAGACAAATATCCATCTCAGAAACTACATCATCACTATAGGGGTCTTAATCAAAGTCAATTTGTGTGACCATGCTATCATAACTTGGATTGTACATTTCTCAACTACAAATGGAAGGATACATATCCAAATCAATGGTGATAATTTTTTAAAAAGGCCTAGAGTTCTACAAACTCTAAATTATAAGGTCTAAAGGAGAAATGGTCCAAACATAGTCTAACTTGGTCTAGTAAGTGTAGTTGTATCTCTAAAATGGTATGTGATAAAGCATGGTATAAAATAGTCAAACATCAAATGTCCAATGCCAAATTTATTAAATAAATGGTCAAGTGGATGAATAAAAACTAGCATGCCAAACATAGCTCAAAAGTGTTTCAAACAAGTCTAATCTAAACAAAACAAAAGTTTCTAGGTATTTTAGAGAAGGCACAAAATATAGGCTCAAAATAATCATTTACTAGGTCTTTTGGAAAAGGTACAAAAAATATAATTTAAACAAAATAAGGTATGATATTTAATCTAATAGATTTGAAACACTTTGGCCTAAACTAGGCATTCAGATTTAAAAATGAAGTTGATTAATTGGTATAAGGCATATGGAAGATAGGTTATTTCCCTAAATCTAACTACAAACAATAGTTTTCAAATTGTATAAATAATTAACCTAATTTTCATAACCCAAAAGAGAAGGATCGATGTGTATGCCCAAAATACACAAGGCATAAGAATAAATCAATCAATGTTTGGATTTGAACTTGTCAAGGCTAATTTTGAACTCAATGTACAAAAATAGGCTTATTTAAATAAATAAAAATCTAAAAATAATTAATTGTATAATGGTACTATGTAAAGATCCAAAAGGCACATGTGTCTTGGTTTTAAAATTAAAATTTTGACACAAGTTAAAGTAAGTTTTTAAAATGATTTTGAGAAACATAACGATGTTATCATGTTATAAAGATATGATCAATGGTTTGTTTTAGTACATAAAGGCATAATATTTGAAATGAATTGGGTAGCATAATGATATCCCTTTCAATCAAATGACACACACAAACAAGATTTGACAAAATACTAAGGCACATGTAAAATGTCAAATAGGTGGCATAAAATCTCCTCAAATAAAGGAGTAATGTATAAACAAAACTCTTTTTGACATGATAAGATATAAAAAAATATATGGTTCAACTCAATAACATGCATGAAAGGATAAAATGACACAAACAACTGAGTGTAATGTCCTAAATCCTAAAACTTGACAAGGTTACATAATACTATCAAATTATGTCAATATACCCACTCTTGAGAAGATTTTAATTATTAATCCAAAAAGTAAAAGTGTATGAAAATTACGGTTTTTTATTCCCCCTCTTCTCTCAAAATTTTTTACTATGATATGAAACTTTGGGTTACTCACCTTGGATCAAAAGTATGTCTACAACAAGTGGGGTTGTTTTAAACAATCAATTTTCACTCATTTTTAGATGGTCACAAATGTGTCTAACATAAGAGATGCTGATGTCAATTGGATCTATGTCAAATAGATTTTTGTGAAAAGGTCTTTTCCTTTTCAAAACCACTACATCTATTACATGCTCAATGTAGTGTGATGTCCAAGTTGATCATACATTATGAGGGTAGCAGTCACTAGTAGAGGTAGTTTAACCACTCAAACTACCATCTCAGTGATTCACCAGCTCAATTTATATACCCCTCCATGGAATGGGGTTGAATATATCTTTGGAGATTAATTATTGAGTCAATTTTTCCCTATACAACCTATGAGGAGGTAATCAAATCCCACTCATAAGACAAAATACATGAAAATAAAGACAAGTGAAAATACTTTATGGTCATTTTGGGGTCACCCAAACCATATGGATTTGGGGTGGGCCATAGTATCTTTATTTTTATTCTTTTGGACTAGAGTAACAAAGGAAACAATGAGCACTTTTGGTTACCATAGTTACCTGAAGGGGATGGTTGGAGAGCATACATACACCTCTCAATTTGATAGAAATAAATAACTTTGAACAAATAATCATAAAATGAAAAACTCTTAAGAGTATTTATCTAGTGTGAGAGTTCATTTTAATCACTAAAATGGAGTTTGTTGTGGATTTTGAGCCACTTGGTATTTTTTATTTGTAAAAAAACATAAAAAAACGACTGAGGCATGAAAAGAACTAGGTTCTTTTTAAGCACCAAAAACAAAGTGTGTAAGATTTAACCATTTTCAAACTTTTATTTTTCCACCTTAGGACCCACAATTTGTTAGAGGGTTTTCCTACTTATAAACCCAAAAATGAGTTAGAAAACAACATTTAAAATTCAACTCTCAAGTTTCCTACTTTTTGTCTCAAAGAGATCAATGTCAATCCACATACGGATCGATTTTCATCCATAGAGATTGACATTAGTCTATCTACACAGGGACTGATATTAGTCCACAAGGATTGACATTAGTCTCTATCAAATTTTGAAACAAACCAACATTGGTTACTTTTAGCTTGTTTGTTGATAAGAATAGAACAACATTAAAAAATGAACTAAAAACTCAAATTTTGAATATTTTTAAGCATCTATTGACAAAACTAAAAGTATCATATCATCTTCTTGGTTATATGGGATGCTTGTATCCTACTAGGCATGCCAATATGTGAACTATGAATTTGACATAGAGTGGAGGTTATTCTTATGTTATTATCATAAAATAAATGAAATGAAGACACTAAGATCCTAACACCTTTATCTTAGACAATAGGGAGAGCTTAGGTAATAAAAACTAAATGAAATCAAAACAAGAAAATAAAAGATAACTCTTTTACATTCATTAGATTTACAAATGGCTTTGTTGAATGGATTGCTTGGCTTGTGCATCAAGAAGTATTTGAAAATTGAGGTTTCTTGGATCCTTTTATCCTTGGCACCTTGACTTGTGATGTTTCTTGGCTTAATATTTTGGCATGTTAACCTTACATGCTAAGAATTTAGTCATTATAAATCTAATCTTATCAAATATTAGAATTCATTTATGCATAATATATTTTCACTAAAATGGATTAAAAATAATTAGCATGGCCTTGTATATATATATATCCTTAATAATAAACTCTCACCCAAGGTGAGTTAAGGTTGATTTTAGGCTTGGAATGGGTTCAAACTAAGCCTAGGTGAGTTAAAACTAACTCTATTAGAGTTAATAATTGTCAAGTAATTATGATTTTCAATTAATATGAGTGGCTCTCAAATTAGATATTTTAGGATATTTTCAAAGAGCTTGATAACTCATAAAGGCAATGATGAAAGGCCAGGATATTTTGAATTTTTGAATTTCCTTTTTTAGATATTCATTATTTTCAAATGGATAACTCAACAAGGAATTTAATCTTGTTTAATTTGTTAATTTATTTTGATTGGAATTTCATCTCTTTCAAGATGTAACCAAGTGTGTGAGTACCCCACTTAATAGGTCCATAGGTCAAATTAATATTTATGATGCAAGGTGATTAGGGATGAATCCATGAGAGGTTATTGTTGCATAAAATAGAATACCCAAATTAGAGATGTCTCAAAATGATTCTGAGATTTCATCAATGATTTGAAAGTAAATTTGGGATGTTCAATGATTCCTAGGGTTAATTTGTAATGGTTAGTAGGAATAATTATGAAGTTTGACTCAAAGCCAATTGTGGCCAGTTATGGGTGTCTAAAAGAACATGTACTTTTGTAATAGGTTTAGGGTCATTTCCCTTTGGAGGTGGAGGATCATTTCTATCTCTAATATTATGATGGGTCATAGCATTATTTATAGGAATGGATGTAGTAAGGGGTTATTTTTGTGCCCAATTCTAAATAGTATACTTATTGTTTTGGTACTATTATAAATTAGGCATCTCATAAGTCACTTATTGAGGTTCATTATATTACGTAATAAAGAAATCAATGGTTTTCAGTATCACATAAAAGATTGGTGGTATTAATGTACTAGGGGTATTATATGGGGTGGAAATGTTCTGGTGGTTAGGTAATATCTCGTATCTTTCCATATTATTATGGAAAATGTCAAAGGCATTACAAAATTTAATGCAATTTAACTCTCTTTAATGGGAGTGTTATTTAATCAACACCAATTTGGTAAGACCATCTCAAAAATGTTGAGATTGGGTAGTTTGTTATGTGAAGGCTCTAGTTGGTTATTAGTATGGTTAAAGGGATAATTATATATTTGGTAGGTAAATTTATTGTATGATTTATTTTCACAAGTGTTCACTACCTACCTAAAAGTCCTAAGAATTCATTATTGATCTTATATAGTATGTTATGTATGGTGTATAACTCATTCTTGGAAGAATCTTGAGGTATAATTTGGACATTACTTATATAATGGGTTAATACTTAGCTATGATATTGAGGGGGTACTTCACCATTGACTAGACCAAGGAATCCTAATTTTTAGTTAGGTGTATCATGTCTTAAGTGGATATGGTTGGTGATTGGCATTGGATGTGGCATTGGTAAATTTTGATTGAGATTGAGGATAGGGTTTAAGAATAGTAAATTATGTTGTATATTTGGGATAGATACAATCATTTAGACATATGGGTTTATTTGTCTACCAACCTTTATGGATATAGTGTAGGTAAGTGGTAAATACACTATAATGGGAACCTTCATAAGAACATAGTTATCCAAGGGTCCAAAGAATTATTTTACATCTCTAAAACTAGTTGGGTGCCATGTCTATATAATGTGGTGACCTGAAAAACCTTTTATGAAATGTAGTATTAAATGTCATGGTGGGATCATTCATTTCTATATTTATTCTACTAATTTATTGGTAAACTATATTGATGTTAATAAATTTCCCAAATTGGGCTTAAAAGGTGTTGCTAAAATGGTCCCATATTACAATAGAGTTATCAGGTAGGTTTAAAAACTAGTCATAAGTAGCATTGTATACACACAACATTTTTAAACATTATAAATTATTAATGATTTCTATCTTCTAATAACCCATCAATTCTTAATCTCTATAAGTGTATGCCAAAAAGGGTGTATCAGGAAAGTGGTAGGCAGACCATTGGTGCTTCACAATATTGGTGTTCCCTATACCACAATTTAAAACCAACATAAGTCATTCTTATATGTTTTCATAGGCAATTCACTACCTCAAATATCCCCTACCTAATATGAAACCTCTTTTTACCATCCTTCAAACAAATTCAAATGGGTTGAATCTATTCTAGTAAATGAGCACAATATGGGACTAATTCATCCTAGTTGACTTATTTTAGGACTTAACTACTTTGATTATTTAATAACTAGGTTGACTAAGTCAATTAAAAATTTGGAAGGGTTTAGGGTTAGATATATCTATATAAACACATCCTTCACATAATTTCCAAGGAGAGATAGAGATAATACTTCATTTTCACATATACTTATCCACCATTATACTTGAGGAGTTAGTGCTTAGGGTTTCATACTTCCTTTGGAGAGAATAGTCTTATCTTATGGGAAAAATATTTTGAATGTATAAGATAAGACTTGTAACCTAGAGTTGACCTATATTTTTTATCTTTACAAACCACAAAAACATCTTGGAAATCACCATTGGCCAAGGGATAGATTGAAGATTTATGGGTTCCTCTTTAAGGTAGGTATGATTAACTATTGCTCATCTTTTATTAGTAGATACATTTGCATGTATTGGCTTATGAATTTATCTATCTCTCTATGCTTAGGATTACCTCTACATTGACCTGAGTAGAGTTCTTTACATGTTTAATTTTTTGTTTATTATCCCCCATCTATGTCATAAGCTTTGGTGAGCATTAGATTAGTTCTAATTTTACTTTGTTAGAAATTGTATGACTTAGCTAGGTTTATTGTGTGGTATTGATTGACTAGAGGATCTAGAACCCTCTTTAGTGATATTGTGTGGTAAGAGACCCCTTAAATAATTTTAGTATATCCATATTTATCATGACCTTGATTGTCTAATTTTATTAAAAAGTAAAAGTGCTAGTTTTATTTATATGCTCTGAGCTAGGATTGATTTATAGATCAACTTCACTTCCCCTTGTATATGGATTTCTCTTATATTAGGTCCCATCATGAGGTTATATATGACTATATGATCCTTACCTTGATGTTGAGAATTTTTATAATGGAAAATATCATTTAATTGTGTAATAAAGGTCACACTCATCTTGTAGTGAACATAATTGGGTTAAAAGTCATGGAAGAATAAGGAGGATTCCCATAGTTAGTAGTGTAGGTGGTAACATGGACATTTTTTTGATCTATGGTAGGTACCACAAGGTGTGTTTTAGGAAACCTATTGGAATTTTTGAAACACATCATGTATATTTGATTCAATTATGTATTACCATCAAAAATTAATCATGATGAGGGAGGGAATCTAAACACTTTATAGAAATGAGGATCAATTGTTATGATACTAGGCCAAATCAATAGACACTATCTTGTAAGATAGTAGGCATAACATGATACAAGGGACTCCATAAAATAATTCAATTATGTTTTGTAGATGGTTAAACTAAAAAAATGTATAAGACACATAATTGGATAGGTAAACTATGTATTGAAGGTAAAAATAATAGGTAGTCTATAATAGACTATGTCAAATAGGGTTATTATATACTATATAAGGGTAAATATACTAGCTTATGAGAGAATAGGATAATAAGATGATTGCATCGTATAGAGATAAAAAATATACGAGACATAATTAAGTGGGTCAATTATGTTATAAAGGTATATATAGGTTTTGAAAGCTATGACTTTGGATGATCTAGTGTCAATTAGAACCCTCTTTAGTGATATTGTGTGGTAAGAGACCCCTTAAATAGTTTTAGTAGATCCATATTTATCATGAAATTGATTGTCTAAATTTACTAAAAATTAAAAGTGATAGTTTTATTTATATTCTCTGAGCTAGGATTGATTTATAGATCAGCTTCACTTTCCCTTGTATATGGATTTCTCTTATATTAGGTCCCATCATGAGGTTATAGATGACTATAGGATCCTTACCTTGATATTGAGGATTTTTTTTAATGGAAAATATCATTTCATAGTGTAATAAAGGACACACTAATATTATAGTGAAAATAATTGGGTTAAAAGTCATGGAAGAATAAGGAGGATTCCCATAGTTGGTAGTGTAGGTGGTAACATGGACATTTTTTTTATCTGTGCTAGGTACCACAAGGTGTGTTTTAGGAAACCTATTAGAATTTTTGAAACACATCAAGTCTATTTGATTCAATTATGTATTACCATAAAACAAGAAAATCATGATGAGGGAGAGAATATAAACACTTTATAGAATTGAGGATCAACTAGTATGATATTAGGGCAAATCAATAGACACTATCTTGTAAGATAGTAGGCATAACATGATACAAGGGACTCCATCAAATAAGTCAATTATGTTTTGTATATGGTTAAACTAAAAAAGTGTATAAGACACATAATTGGATAGGTAAACTATGTATTGAAGGTAAAAATAATAGGTAGTCTATAACAAACTAGGTCAAATATGGTTATTATATAGTATAGAAGGGTAAATATACTAGCCTATGAGAGAATAGGATAATAAGATGATTGTGTCCTATAGAGATAAAAACTATAGGAGACACAGTTAAGTGGGTCAATTATGTTATAAAGTTATGGATAGGTTTTTAAAGCTATTACTTTGGATGATCTAGTGTCAGTTAGAAAAAAACGAAATAAACACGTAGGTAATTAGGTCAAACTAGTTGATCTAGTTTAGACACACAACATAAACCTTGTACCAACACTAGCTAATACAAGTTTTGTAATATAACATAAAATTAAAAAAGATAAATTAGTAATGTTAAAAATATAAATGCTAATTTATGTGGTCATTCTTGAATGTTTTAAATTATAACTTTAAACATAAATGTGATAGGGTATTGGATTTAGAAAGGAATTAGAAAGGTAATCTAAATATAGTATCAAGTTGTTAAGGCTGAAAGGGATATATATTGGTGAAGTTATTATAATGGTATTAGGGCCTACTCCCTCACTTCAAAATATCATAGACATAATTATGTTGAGTGATTTTCCAATATATACCATCAACCACATATTTATACTAAGCCAAAAAATTGAGTCAGTTTTCCCCTTGGTGATGAAATCCAGGTAGGTAGACCTTGGGTAGAATTATTTAATGTTTTTTGAGATTTTTTTTTTTGGAAGTGTGTGAAATAAAATTAGTGTGACTAAATCAATAAATGAAAATTTCTTATTTAGTTTATTTATGCTACTCTAAGTAAGAAAGAACTAAAATGAAAGGTGATTTAATTGCTAGCAATGTGAGTTAACTTATTTTTCTTGAAGAGTACTAGATCGATTAGCTAAATGAGTATGTAAAAAATATGTAATAGAATTGGCTGGGTTGATTCTATTTATTGAAATAAGGGCTAAATAAACATGGTTAAACAAGGAAAATAATTCACCCAAGCAAGAAGAAACTATAAAACTAAGTCAATATAGTAGTCTTAGTCTACTGAAGGTTATAATTTTATAGACTAAAAATATGAATCAAATCAAGGAAATAAATTCCTAAGTTGGTGAGAATGAACTTCATGATTTTAAAGATGCTAAATTTTTATTTTTATACTACATCATCTAGATGCATATTTTTAACCTAATAGTAGAGTTGCATGAGTTGATTGTGTCTAAAAACATATATGAAAAAAAATTGAGTTGATCAAATTTATCTAGTTATATGTATTTAAATATGACTTACACAAAGCTAAACATAGTCAATCAGATTGACTATGTGTTAAAACTATGGACAAAATGGTAGACTAAGTCAATAAATTTGATCCAATGATATAAAGATGAATTAAATAAGAAATGAATATAAATGAAATAAAAAATGTAAGGGTTAGTTCACATTGGGCTCACCAAAGTATACAAGGGAAAGTGAAGCTGATCTATAAATCAATCCTACCTTAGAGAAGATAAATTAGACTAGCCCTTCTACTTGGTACATTTATAAAATTATGGTCATGACCAATATAGATACACTATACCTAAATAATGGGTCTCTTAAAATATCAGTAGAGATGTTTCCAAATCCTCTAGGTGACTAATACCACATAATAACCCTAGCTAGGTCCTATGGTTTCTTATAAATTAAAAGTAAAACTAATCTAGTTCTCACCAAAGTTTATGGCACAAATGAGGGATACAAAAATAAAATTAAAAATGAAAATAATTATGCTAAAGTAAATTATAATTACTCATAAGCATGGAGAGATAGATACATTCATAAGCCAATACATGAAAATGTATCTTCCAATAAAAGAGGAGGAAGAGTTAGGAATACTTACCTTGAAGACGAACCCATTGAGCCCAACCTCTTCATTAGTAAATGGTGATATGAAAGAGGTTATTTTGGTTCATAATGATAAAAAACATAGGTCATCTATAGGCTAAAAGACTTCTCTTATGCAATTAAAAGACTTTGCCCATATGATAATATTTTTCTCTCCAAAATAAATAAGAAACCCTAAGAAATTATTCCTCAAGTAGAATGGTGGATAAGTAGATGTAAAAATGAATGATTTTATCTCTCTCCTTATAAATGAGGTGAACTATGTGCTTATATATCTATATGTAACCCTAAACCCTTATAAGTTTTATCTAACATAGTTGGCCTAACCAACCTAGTTTTTTAAGAAATAAAGTAGTTAGGTCCTAAACTAAGTTAGCAAGGTTAACATAGTCATGTAACTTGCTCATTTCACATAATAGGTTTGGTGTTTTTGACTATGTTTAGAGGATGGTAAAAATAGGTTTTGGCTTAGGTAGGGGCTATTAGATGTATTTAATTTATTGTTTGATTTTTTAAGATGGACTTATGTTGGTTTCAAAAGGTGGTATAGGGAAAAATAATCTTGTGAAGTACTAATGGTTTGTCCATCCCTTTCCTAGTGTGCACTTAGAGAGATTAAAATTTGATGGGTTCTTATATGAGAGAAATAATCAGTAATTGATATAATTTTAAAATATTATATGTATACATCATCCATTAAGGAGAACATAAAGAGGATATAAGATACATATTCATGCTCAATGTTGAGGAGTATGAGACCTATTTTATATGAATTCACATGCTCCTTGGTTGTGCACCCCCATTGAATGTGAATCATGGAAGATGACTCTCTTGGTTTTTGCATAGGTCATGGACAACTCCAAGAACATTAATGGTAGATCTTGCTTGGTATGACATGTGTAAAAGGTTGGCTATGGGTGTATTATTATTTTTAATGAAGTGGATGGACAAACTAGATGGATTTATTATAGGTCTTGGTCTTCCTATATTATACCTACTTATTTTTTGAATTTGTATGGGTGAGATCAATAACAGACCATGACCAAACCTAGATCTACTTGTATACATAAGAGTATCAAATTATTTAAGAAGTTTAATAAATGGCTATAATCATTACTTGCACTCATTATATCACCCATTTATTCTTCTATTAAGACCTCGAAATGTACCTATAAAATTATGTTCACCAAGGAACTAAGGAAGAATTAATAGACTTACATCCTCTTATTTTAGGACTACTTTTAGAATTGTTCATGACACAAGTTTTAGGTATTGTGGACTCCATTAGATAGCCTTTTTGGAATGTGTCTCTAAGAGATGTTGTTAAAACTAAAATATCAACACTATCTACACACATAGAAATCCTTTTCCACACCAACTAATATTGAATAAGGTTTTTCTACTTCACTAACCTAAGATTCACAATTTATACTTGAGAAACTTGATTCAATATATCAATAAAATAAATTTCAAAAGGAGGGAAAGGGTGTGACATAAAAGGGGTGTTTTTGCGTGAATATGGAAACACCGGTGCTTAATACTGAATATGATCCTAGATATGGTTTAAATTCCATATATCAATTTTCACACAAGATCTAAATTTAGACACATAGGGAAGGGAGTCAAAGGAGATGTCATGTTCTCAATTTCTATAGTTTCATTCTATAGATAAACACTTGAAATACTATAATTATCATACACACAAACTTATAAATATTTTATAACATAAGAATAAATGCATAAATAACGTATAATAACATGTATATCATTAGTAATTAGACAAACATATTACAAAAAGATATATATTGTATCATTAAACACTATTATTCTCCAACTTTAACCCCAAGATTAGAAGAGATTCATAAACTAAACATAGTGGAATGTAAAAACATAAATACATTAATTATTCTATGTCTTATATCAAAATTTTGACCTTATAATAATGATACTAAGAAACATACATAGGATTGAGATAGGATCCACCACCCATTTGCACAAAATCCCACTATAAAGCATCATGGAAAAAATAGTTACAATAATTCAATAATGTTCCACAAAATAAACATAAAAGGGGGAAGAATGGCCTATAATAATGAGAACACTTTCCATTTTATGACCAAAAATGATTGGAAATATCATTAGTTGGAACCTTGAGGGGTACCACTTCCCAATTGCATTTGGGTGCCTTGTCAAGCTGCCAGTTCCTGTAAAATAAAATTTGCCTCTTTGTCTAGCTTGGGTAGGTTGACAAGTGGTTTTATAAACAATTTTTTTTATTTAGTAATAAATTTATCATGTACCTTAAGAGGGGCCTTAAGAGGGACCTATTGATGCTTCCAATTTCTCCACAGAGTGTTCCTTAGTGTTGATGAACACTTATCATTTTAGGATTACAATAATCTAAGGCATGATTTGTAGTTTGTGACAAGTAGAGTGTCTATGGTGGAATAGTTATAAAAGTATGAGAGCTTCTCATAAAATTTATTTGATGTGGTGGAGTGGAGCCACTAAGGTCTAAGTCTTTATAGTTTTGTAGTCTTCCTCATTAAGATTTCTAACTCTAAGCTATTCTAAGTGAATATTTACAATGATATTTAAACTAAAGTGAGAATTGATAAAAAAACAAGCAAAATGTAGGGTACGGTAGAGAAGAAACATGATATCAAGCATTAGTCTCAAACATAATGACAAATTTATATTCAATTTTAGCATACATTTAACTAATTAGTGATGCAACATAGCATAATCCCAAGCTTCACAAAAATTAGGCAAGATATAAAGGAAAATATAAATATCATGAGTAAAATTCAATATTACTTAAATATTTTGCTATGTTAATATCAATTTCATAATAACATTCAAATTTAAATCAAATAAAATGAAGTAAACTCAGAATCCTTCAACTAGTCTAGCACATCACAAACTAAAAACCTCATGAACATGAAATATAGGTCATCTCTCCAAGAACCATTCAAATCTAAGACATCCACCTACAATTTAGAGAAATAAGAAAAAGTATAACATAACACTAGATAATCATTGTAGAATTCTAATTGTAAAAATTTCTCTAGTATAAAATTGCTCAAAATCCTTAACTTTACAAATGGTAACACTTGCCTATTTATAGAAGACATAGGTAGTGTACCAATCATCTTTCTTTGAAAATTTTTTAAGGGGTAAATATAAATGTTCTTTTAAAATTAATTATATAGTGCATGTGGCCGTTAGGCACCTATTAGATCAAAAGTCTAATATATGGTAACAAACTAGCATATATAGTTTAGAAAAGAATAATCTTAACTTTTCTCTTGCGCTGGTGGGCCCCCTTGGTCACTTAAGATGAATTAATTATTTTACCATAGTGTATTATTATTTTATTAACTAAAAATCCATAGTGGGATTCATTAGACTCTCTTCTTCTTATTCAATCGATGTATCATATTCTTTATCACTTCTGATGGTGACCTCTTATAAGCACCTTACTTCTACTATCTGCTCTCTTATGGAAAAGATGAAATTAAGGACATTTGAATTATATTTATTGGATTGGCCTTAATTTTCATCCTTCGTTCCTTAGATGAAGGCTTGGAATTCATGCTAGAATTCCATGTCATGCATTAGGTCGATGGCAGTAAGTTAAGAAGGGGTCACCAACAAGGTTCTTAGTAACTTTTCAATTCTATTCACCATGTCCTTATCTTCCTCTATGAATTCATTTGACTTATTTTACCATGAAATTAATTCTTATATTTGATCCACTAGGATCCCTTAAATGGCAATCAACTACTTTTCTTTGATAATCTTGAAGTCCAAAGGCTATTTAGTGATGTGTACTTTGATCAACTTTGTCACCTAGTCTTTGGTTTCTTACCATTATTATATCATTGTTGGTGCCTTCTTGGCTTGAATTTACAAGGTATTAATCCTATGTTTTATGGATTTTAGTCATTCAAAGGCATCTAGGAGGTACTTATTTAACATCTTTAGTAGGTTCTCTAAAATTGATAGTGAGACTTTGACCTCCAAGTCTTTCTTCTATTTCTCCATGTTTAAGATTCCTTGCTTTACTCCATGAATTCTCACCATTACCTTTGTTGACTGGGATTCCACTAGACTTGTAATATCTTCTTGATGAATGTGGTGTTTCCCTGCTACCTGGACTTAGACTAGAGTGAGTCTTCAAAATGGTTCCACTATTTCGAGAGTGACTTCTTTAGTTCCAATAGTTACTTTCTTGGTATTAACCTTCTCTAGTGTAGTTGTATTAGGTTTAAATTGTACTTTGGGCTCTACTTCTAAAATATTTGAATCTTTTCATGTTTCATGACCAACCCCTCTTGATTTCCTTGACTCTTCTATTTTATTGTTGCTCTCCTAGGAAACCTCAGTAATTCTCCTCTCTTCTTTCTACTTCATGAGCTATAACATCCAGGGTTGGAATTCATCAATTACTTCAACATTGGTAGTGTTAGTAAAAGCCCATGAATGCATTTGAGATGGTATATTTTGAAACTTCTCATAGATGAACTAGTCAGGGGTGATATGTCCATGTATGGGAAATTCATCACTAAATAACTTTACATCACTTATTGGGTGAATCAACTTGGGTTTATTAGGGGCTCCAGGCACCAAAGCCATATTTGTCTCCCTCTTTATTTTGGTCATAGGGACTAAATATAAGGAAATTCCTTTGCCTTTATCTATCTCTTCATCTTGAGGACCTTAAATTAGTGCCACCTCGGTTGTGGCTCCTTCATCTTCATTTCCTTCCTTATCTGACATGTATATATCTACAAGTTCCTTGAATAACTCTTCCATCATTTCATAGGGTTCTAAAGAAAACATATTAAGGTATTCCATAGGGGAAGGTAGTCTTTGAGGTAGAGCTGAGGTAGAGGGTCCCCTCCTAGCCTATGTTCCATATTTTGCTCACTAGGTCCTTTAATTTTAGGCACTTAATGCTGAGGTAGTTATTGCTGAGGTAGACCTTGAGGCACTTATGGTGGACCCAAAGTGGAATGTAAGAAGTGGTATTGCCAGGAATACATTTTAATTATTTCTTTTGATGGTTTTCTTCCCTCTTTAATCTATGTTCTAATTTGAATCCATGCCCCTTATACCTAGCCAACACTTCCTCAAAGCTAATTGCCTTTGTGTATAAGTGGTCATATGGACCCAACTAATTTTCATAAGGTACTTTATGCATTTGTTTAGATTGTATATGGGAAAGCACATTGCCCTTTGGATTCCATGTCTTGAGGTCATCTAATTAGAAGTATAATGTCTCTCTATTACTTTCTAAGATCTCAAGTTGCTTCCATCCATGAATTTTTGTTTTTTCAATTAAATATGGGAATAGATGTATGATTCCTTTCTTATTATCTCTACATACATGGTCTATACCATGAAGTATTTGATGAGCTATCTCCCTCTTAGCTAGCTTGATTGGGACATGCATTGGTAGCCTATAGGGTTGAGACTGGTAACCTTTAATTTTGATGACTATACAATCAAGATAAATCCATATGCCACCAATGGGATCTAAAATTTTCCTAATGATGGGGTAAACCCTAGGAATTAGACTTCTATTAATTATCCCAAATAAAGTGGGATATATGTAGTCACAAATGAATTGCATGTGGTCTTTCTACTTGAATATTTGTAATTTGGAGTAATGGTAAGAAATGGTAATCTTATTTTGAGGGGACCAATTATTAATGGTAGGGAGGTAGGTTGAGGCCATCAAGGCTTCCAATAAGTAAGAAATCATTGTGAATAGCTGGTTTGTCTTTCTTTTAATTCCATTAAACTATCTTCCTAAGTGGATACTTATCATTTCTTTGATAGGTGGAGTTAGCTTCTCTTATATCATGAAATAGACATAGGAGACCCACTTGGGGTCAAAATAATATGTGATTACTGATCCAAAATCCCTATTCAATAAATTCATGATGATTCTAATCCCTTCCTTGAATTACACAATTGGGATTTTACCATCATGGTTTCTCATTACATGAGTTCCTCTATCCAACCATGGTCTTAAGATATTATCTAAGTCATTATTAGTGGTCCATTACTTGATTATAGGGAGGTCTATATGAGACTTGGGAAGCTTATAGTAGTCTTCAAAATATACTGGAGCTATGTAATCAACCCTATTTGATGTACCCTCATTTATCATCTAGTCTCCATCTATTCTATAATTAATGAACATAGGAGCTAGGATATCAATATAATGGAGTACCTCTATTTTGGTAGCTACGAGGTGAAGCCTAAACAATTGAATTTCTACAAAATATTCATTTTTCCATTTGGTACCTACAATTCATTGTTCATTGGGAGCTAGTGGTTGTAGAAGGTTGATAGCAAAGACGATTTTTGACAAGTTCTTCATACCATTATTCAAGGCTTCTACCTCCAGTTCAGTGTCTTTGTAACATCTTCCTTCATTATCAATTGTTAAATAAACCTCTAAATCATCTCTCCCTTGTTGTCTTGCTAAAACCATAATTCCTCAACTGGTTTTATTTATATTTAACTATAGGATTTCACTAAGTCTTCTTAATTCTTCTTAGGGTGATTTTTTGTTATTTTGAATGCAATTATGATTTATTGGACAAAAATTAGGGTTTCCTATTGGTGAGCTAGGGTTTTTTGTAGCTTTAGTGGTAGAGGTGGAAAATTCATAATTTCACTCATGTTACTCCTATGAAAGTCATTTTAGAAGCTAGTTGTTAGTCTTTGAAAGTTTCCTTCATTTCACACCATTGGATTAGATCTATGAGCAAGCATGGTCTATTGATCTAAATCTATGAAGTATTTTCTAATTGGTTTCCTTCATTATGCTTTATCCTCATTGAAAATTCTTCATCAATTTTCCATTGTTGGATCAAATCTTGTAATGAAGCATGGACCACTAGATTTGCAAAGATGAACACGAGTTAATGAGCTTCAATCTTAATAAAAACTTAGGTTAAAAAGTCTTCTACTAAGTTTTCATGTTAAAAAAGTAAAGGGACATTTTAAAGGGTTTATAAATACATCCCTTCACTAGGATAAAAGTTTAGACTATATTAAATTTGATGTCCTCATGAATTTCAAAAATGTTCACACAAACATCAAATGATAGGTGTGAGGTTGTCAAATTTAAGTTCATCTAATTTTCTTAGTGGGCTTAAGCCTAAGCCTTATAGTCATGTTGTGTTGAAAAACACATTGTTCTTTAAGCCAAAAATATTCTCTTTAGGTCATGTGACCATGTCTTGAGTATTCAATATTGTTTAAGTCTTTTTTTATAGGTTGTTTAAACTTTGATTAGGTTGAAATCCTTTGACCAGTTCACACTATCAGATCAAATCTTGTGATGAAACTTAGACCCTTAGATCTACAAAGATGCACATGACTTAATGATATCTGAGCTTAAATATTACTTAGGATAAAATTATGTTTCCCTAGTGTATTTATGTTAAAAAACACATGGGGTTACTCTAAGGGTTGTGAAATATGTCCCTTTGTTAAGCCTCAAGGTTATACTATGTTGAAAAGTTTTCAACAATTTCACACTATCAGATTGGATCTATGATCAAGCATGGGCCATTGATCATGATCCATGTACTCATCAATTATTGGTCCCTATAAAAATAAAATATTACGGTTAGGCATAAAATAGGAACCTAGAAATATTTCACGCAGTTACCCTTATACATTTTTTGAAGGGTCACTTTCTTAGGAAAGTGTCTTAACCAATTCTTTTAGAGGGTAGGTTTCAAAACATAATAAGGGTTGATTTATTTTAGACAAAATGTCGACAAGAAATAGTGCTCAAAATAATTTATTTAAAGGGCACTTTTTGCCAAAGTGGATCGAGACAACATTTTTGAAGGGACACTTCAAGAAACTCCAAAGGGTTACTTCAAGAAAGTGCCTCAAAGTTAGGATTTAAAAGCGTATTTTGGAGTTTAGGGGGACCTTTTAGTTGTATTTAATTCTCACTATCTAATTATATCTTGACATACAAGGCACACTTAGACACTTTCCAAAAGATTCAATCTGTCATTAAGCTTTCCTGTCAACTTTTGAATTCAAATGTTAGGGTTTTTTGTAAGAGAAATCTAGCCTTATTTATTAGACCTAAAATTTTATATTTAAGGATAAAACATCTAGAAAATTTAGTAAAAAAATATAATTATTATCATTAATCATGTATAAATAGTATCCCTTTCAAGAGGATGATCTTCAAATTCTAAAATAAATAACCTTTTCAAGCAATTCAAACTTCAAATGTTTTGAAACAATCATTAGGATCCCCCTATTTGAAAAAGAAATAAAGTGGGGTATATGTTGATACAAAAAATGGAAACTCATGAGGTCAACATAACAATATTTTATAACCTAAGGCTCTAGTTTAGACTAATACATAAGTCTATAGATGCCATAATTTAGCACCCTTACTCTATTCTACCATATTTTAGGCTATCACTTTAATAATGAAATGTAGACAAAAGAAATATGAAAAATAGCCTAAAATCCTAAAATAATCTAAGTCTAAAATATTAAAATCCTAAAATAAGCTAAGTTTGAAATGTGGTAAAAACCTCCAAAAATCTATATTTTACATCTTAACTCCTAGAGATCTAAAACCACTCTCAAACATCTTGAAAGTATATACATAAAATATAAATTTTACTTGAATGTTTATTTTATGTATATACCCCCTATTTACCCATGGTAATTAACCTTATTAATTACTATTTACCATCCCTAACCACCTAAAATATTTTAAACAACCAAAAATCCTATAAGTAAATAAAAACCAAAACCCATCCAACCTCCCAACAACCCTCCTAACAACTTGCCCTCGTTAAAAACCAATGCAAATAACTTAGTGTTACATTCACTTAGTTCAACATGTAGTTTGAAGAAAACTAAGCCAACTTTTGACCAAATTGCATTGATCAACATTGATCCTCCATAATTGACGTCAATCCTCCATGATCGATGTTGACTCTCCTAGATCAATGTAGATCCATATATACATAGCGAGCCTCCATGGATCAAGACTACACTTTTTGACCCTGAAATGCTAACAGAATATCTCTAAGAGATCATAGGTGATTGTTAAACCCCTTTTTGGTGAATTTCTACCCAAATATAGACAAAATGATGCACGATATCATCCTCATGCTAAGATTGTTTAAAAGTTAAGTATTGCACTTTAATTTATTCATATTTCAAATCTACAGTCTTCTATATCTATATGTTACTATTTTACATTTAGTTTTAGTTATTTTATTAATAATACAAGTCATTATTATAGTTTTTTTAAGTTTAGCATTTTACATAGAATCAACATTGATCCATTTGAATCAACATCGATCTTATAGGATCATCATCGATCATTGATAAATTTTTAAAACATTTTTGCAATATATTTTCATAACATTCTCAATCCTTAAAGACTACATAATCTACATTCTATTTTCTAAATATCTCTCTGAATTTATTGATATCTATTACTGAAAATTTGCAACACATTTATACATCTTGTCCTTGAATAATATATTTATCTTATATTTTAATCATAGATAGTCTACATTTATCTAATATTTATTATGCTATATTTTGGTGTTATTTATACATGCATCTATTATCTTTTATATTTTATCTATTGTCTTGAATAATACATAATCCATAATGGATTGAGCTTTCATTCAACATGTGTAATTCTTCTTAAAACTAGGTTTAGGTCAAGACAATGTTTTAAGGTCATTACAGAATGGTTAACATATCCATATGTCTTTACTATTTTAATCAAATCCTAACGTCAAGATTTGTTTTCAAATCTGTAGTCAACATATGCATGGGGTTCATATCAACATTTCTAAATTTGGAGGGTTTCAAGAAAGTTAATGGACTTTGAGTTGAGGGTTATCCAAAAGGACTTATTAGAAGCAAGGAAAAACACAACAAGAAATAAACACACAACAAAAAATAACAAAGCAAGAAGAAAAGGGGATTCAAACAAATATATACATTCTTATTTAAAAACAAGGGATAAAAAGGGAAAAAATTGAAGGAAACTAACTATCCTAACTACACTAACTCCAACCATCTTACATATTCACTTCATGAAGACCCCAAAAGGAGGGGTAGAGAAAAAGTGCTTGAGATACTACCCATTGGTGGGGAGTGTGAACTCTACTCCTTGTATATGTTTTATCCTAAAGGTGTTATCTCCAAGTGTATTGATAATATGATAGGGGGTAATCTATAAGGGTGTGAATTTATCATGCTTACCCTTAGGCTCAGATGTTTTGTCCCAAATAAGAATCAAGTCTCCTTATTTGAATACCTTGATCTTTGATCTCTTTTCAAACCACCCTTCGACTATAGTTTGGTTCCTAATAAACTTAGAAAAATCCTTATCTCATGCATTTTCCATCTGAATAATGTCTAATAGCCTCAAGTTTACAAATTTTTCATCCTTCTCCATATACTCTTGCATAAACTTATAAGTTTTAAAATTGAGTGTGATAGGGAATATATGTTCCTAGCCATATACAAGTAAAAAATTAGATTCTTTAAGAGCCTACTTGAATCTTATTCTATCTTCCCAATGGGCATACTTAAGATGTTTATGCCATGTTCTTGGTTTGTCTATAATAGAATTTTTAATGGATTTTATCAAGTTTTTGTTTATTGATTCAAACACTTCATTACCTTGAGGATAATGGTTAGATTAAAACTTGAGAATAATTTTGTTGTCATATGCCCATTCTATCATTTCTATAAATGTGAATGCTGACCCATTATCACATACCAAAGAGACTAGAGTCCCAAATTTGGTGCATCTATTCTCTTCTAAAAACTTGATCACTTCTTCTATTCTTCATTGTTTGGTGGCTAATGCTTCATTCCACTTTGTGTAATAGTTATTAGATTTTAGAACATACTTGTGACCCTCTAACAAGTTAAGGTTGATTACCCCTACAAAGTATAGTCCCGACTAAGCAAATGGTTTGTTAATCATGACTAGATATAAAAGCATTTCTTTCTTTGGCTCCTTATTGCTAAATATCTAGCATTAATGACATTCTCTTAAATGCTTATGAGCATATTTGAAGATGGTGGGTCAATAGTAGCCATCCTTAAGGATATTTTGGGTTATGGTTCTTCCTGATGGGTTCCGAATTCCTAATTTCTCATGGAAAGTATTCATTACCTTAGTTGTTTCCTCCTTAGAGACACACCTCAGGAACACACCTTTAAAGTTCTTCCAATACAAGATCCCATTCTTGGTTAGATAGTGAGCTTTCTTAGGCTTGATATCTCTTTGTTGTTCCTTAGTTAGTCCTACAAGACAAGTGCCATTAATTAGTAAATGGATGATGGAGTCATACCACTCATTATATTGAAATTTTTGCTGATGAACTTACATAATACTTTTCTTAGGGATGGTATTGAAATCATTTGAATCAGACCCTAACACCTTACTAGTTTTGCAATTTTCTTTTCTATGTCATATTCCTAGAGAATAGACATCCACTTACCTCTTCTCTCTCCATGTTCACATTGGCTTAACATTATCTTAGTAGCTAGGTCTGGTAGAACAACATGAAATTTTTTCCTAAGAACGTAGTGCCTAAATTTCTTGATAGCTTTAACTAATGCAAAGGATTATTTATCAATCAAAGGATAATTTAACTTAGAATTATTCAAATTAGTACTCATAAAATTAAATGGTTTGTCATATCTTTCTATTTTATAAGTTAACACAACAACAATATTGTGGTTAGAGGAAAAAGAGTAGAGGTAAAACTCCTTCAAAAAGTTAGGACTTATCAAGACTAGAGCCTGGTTGATTGTATTTTTGATGTCTTCAAAGGCCTTATTAGAATTTTCATTCCATGATACTTTAGCATCCTTATTTAGCATATCATTCAATGGATTGACAATCTATGTAAATCTAGAAATGAAATTTCTTATAAAGTTTATTTGACCAAAAAATGATTTTAATTCCTTCTTGTTATTAGAAGGCTTTATCTTGGATATGGCTTCCACCCTTTTTAGTTCTATGGAAATTAAATCTTTAGTAATAACTTTACCAAACAATTTACCTTTAGTGATATAAAAAATTCTCTTCTTAGGGTTAAAGGAGATTCCATATCTTATGCACCTTTCAAATACTTATTGTAAATGCATGAAATTGTCTTCCCTATTTTTAGAGAAAATAGTTAGATCACCTATATAAATTATGATACACTTACAATCAAGCCTTATAATTCATGGTCTATGTCCCTTTCAAAGTTATCTCCTATGTTTATTAGTCTAAAATGCATCCTCTTGTATGTAAAGGTACCCTACTTAGTTCTGAAAGTTATCTTCATCCTATCTTCCTTGTCAACCAACACTTGATTGTACCCTAGAAAGCCATAAAGAAAAGACATCATGTCTAATCATGAAATAATTTGTATTACCTAGTCAAGAGAGGGAATAGGATAATTATCCTTTTTAGATTCTTTATTCAAAATATTAAAGTCAATACATAATATAATCTCACTAATCTTATTTATAACTAGCACCAAATTCGTAACCCAAGTAGAATGCCTAATAAGAAATACTATACTAGCATCTAACAGTATCTTGACCTCTTTGAAGATCATGGGTTCTAAGATAGGGCTCACATGTCTTTGTTTCTACCTGAAGGGTTTACAAATTTCTTTAAGAGCTATAGTATGGGTGATGACTCTTTGATCAATAATCTTTAAGTCATCATAAGACTAAGATATGAATTCTTTGTATCTTCTCAATTTTTATTTGGATATATTATTCTTAATGTTAGTGTAGGCTTTTCCAATATTAATCAGCTAAGGTGTGTCTTGGGGGCCAAGATCAATAACATTTTAGTCTTTCCCACTTAATTTGGGAACCATAGAAGCTTCAACTAACTTATCTTGATCAAGTAATCTTTCCAAAAAAATCATCCCTCTAAGAACTTTTCATTTAGCTGAATGACTTTACCATCAAACTTGCCTTGCCTAAATGCATTTTCATTAGCCTCATCAATGATTTCATCCTTAAATTCTCTTGAATTAGTTATGAATTTTAGGATCTATTGGTCATCACTAAAGACCTATAAATGGTTCACATTATCTAGGATAGAAGGGCAAGGTATGAGCTCAATATTAAAGTTGGATGAATCTTGGTTAGGTATTAGATTAGCTATAGTAGAGGCAGGCTCATCAACATATTTATTTTTTCCCTACGGATAGAGATAATATTTAAGGAATCAAAAGATTCCACTAGATCACAAGCTCTAAATTTGTATCTCTTGAGGTATGATAGCTTGCATTTAAATTTTCTTCTTACTTGGTTCACTACTAGTTCTAAATCACCATAAACTAATAGTTATTTAACCTTGTTCTTGATTACAAATTGTAGACCAAAGATGAGGGCTTCATATTTTGTAAGGTTATTGGTGCAAGGAAATTAGAGTCTGTGAGAAGCATGGTATTTCTTACCAATAGGGTTAGTTAGAAAAATGCCTACTCTAGATCTAGACATACACCTAGCCCCATCAAATTGCAACATACATAGCCCAAACACAACATTAGAAGGTTTAAGATCACATATTTTAGAAATTTTTAGGGTAAAACCCCTTTATTAGAATCAATTATGTTGACCCCTTCATTTGAAACATTATACTCAATGATCATATGATTCATCCTTATTTCATTTTCAACTTTTATTTGGTTGGGAATTCCCTTCCAAGGTAGCCATAAGTGTAAACAATTTGTGGACATGTATCCATTTAGAGCCTTTCTCCACTCTCTGCTCAAGATCAATCCATATGCATAAGGGATATCAACTAGTTGGATAACTATAAATTGTTGGAACCTTGGATTAAAAGCCAATTACATGTCGAAATTTAACAAATCTCCAACCACCTTGAACCTTGACTTATCTAATTAGGTGATAAACCTATCAAATTTAATGGGGGTCAAACTCGGTTTCTTACAAACACCTAAAACTATGATGTTTATAGTGGCAGTATAATCCAATAAATAGTTATGCAAGTTCTTACAAAAAATTCTGACTATAAGTAAGAATGGTGGGTACTCTATTTTATCTTTATACATAGGTACATTTTAATTATAAATCTATGATATTTTGATAGGATTCTAAGAGAAGGATTCCACCAATAGAGCCCTCGAATCTATGATTTGTGTCAATTCATGTAGGGTGATGTTAACTTTAATTTTATTCATGTCCTCTACAATATTATAACTAGTATTAATATAATAATTGGAAGCATCAACACTAGGTTTAGAATTAATTACCTTTGGAGGCTTTGGATTATTGTCTGAAGTGGTATTTGAAGGAGTACCATAGTTATTTGGAGGTGTAGAAGTAGTCAAAGTCTACCTTTATTCTCTATTCCTTAGAGGATATGTCTTCTTTAAGAACTTTTGAAAGGTGTGAACTTATTTAGGAACATCATCAAGCTTGTTGTCTTTTTGGAAGGGTAAATCAAACATATCCACCATGAAGGTCTTGTCAACAAGCTTGGATATTGAAGTACCTACACTATTGTCTTTGTTACGCACTGCCTTAAAAGTGTCCAACTCTTATTAGAATGCCTCAAAAGATTTATAGAATTTAATGCAATCAATCTCACCATGCTTACCATTATGATGGAATCTATAATAATTAGGAAAAGTAATGACAATGAGATCAATATCCACAGTCTTATTTTTAGGAGAAGGTTCATTACTCTTATGGTTATCTAAACTATCATTATTTAACCAATTATTGGGTCTATTGAACCTTTGAAAAGAGAAGTTCCTACCAAAATTGCTAAATTATTGGGTCTATTGAACATGATTAATGAAACCATTCAAATTCAAGACTTGGAATAAGAAAGTGAGAGAGAAGTCATGAAATAATTAACACAAACAAACTTGGACAAAAATTTTAGTGTTCCTTTTCTATACTAATTATTCCAAAGTATACAAGTTTTTATTAAAACTCCCTCTCTTTACAAAATGGTAATACAACCTTTATAGAATAACAAGGTTATATATTAGTCAGTTACAAGATATAAATGTACAAATGATAAGTATATATGTCATTTGATAAGATTATATAATATATTTTCTTTTCTAAAGTGGACTAACCTAGAGGTAAATATGATAACAAACAATCATATGTCTTTAAAAAATAATATTTCAATTTTAAAATGTTACAAAGCTTTACAAAATGGAATATTATTTAGCTAGTTGGTGGGCCTTCCACCTAAGAACTCACTTCCTTCTACTAAATCATGTTTATTTCATATTCATGTTACTCATTTGTTATCTCCAAGTCAAAAAATTATCCTTAGGAGACACTCTTCCTCCTTGTCAGCTAGATCATTCAATTATCTATCATTTTTGGCCATGGCTTCATTGATGCTCTTGGCTTTAGTTATCCTTTCTAATTCATTAAATATATTTCATAAGATCCTACTATTATATACCCTAGATTTTCCTTGATTTTTAATTCTTATTTCTTACATCACCAAAGTAGCCTTTTTCTTGAACTCAACATCTTTCATGATGCCTAGGATAGTGGGTTATGTAGGGTTAGTGAGCATGGCCCCAAGGAGATGTTCAACCATTTCTAATATATCCTCATCATCCTTCAGGAGTCTCAATATATATTTTGACCAAGCACTTAGATTCTTTAATTTTTCATTAACTATTCCCATAATTACATCAAATGTCCCAAACTAATGGTTTTGAACCCAACAATCTACCTTCTAACTTGTATGTTAATCAGCCTTGTTATTTTATATTATAAAGATTTCCATTGGACTATTAGACCCTTAACCACTATATTATACCATTCAAATGAACTTTTCCTTAGATTCATTGACTTCAACTCATAAAACATGTCATAGAAGGATTCATCAAGCATATTGACCATTGCGTCTGGGATTGATAGCACCGCCTGGGTCTCTAGGTTTCATTTTAATTATCTAGGTTATATATTGTTTTCTTAATGCCTTTGATTCCTAATTTTATCTAAGATGAATTAACCTCAACTAGGCTTTCTATGTGTTTCTCATGGATGGGAGGCTCATTAGGCTATTTTCCTCCCACTAGAGTTAAGCCTATAAATGTCTCAAAATTTTGAAAGGTGAATTCCTCACCTCTAACCATGGTTTTATTAATGCTTAATCTTTCCAATTTTGTCATATTATGATTGAATTTCATGATGATCGATTAATCTATAACCTTAGCAGGTTCTAAGACCTCTATCCTTGCATTGCTTGAGGCACATGAAGTGTCTATCTATGTGCCACTTGATCTTATTGTGGATACTATACTTATTTATTATTCTTCCTTCATCAAGGCCAATATCCATGTCTTTATTTATTTGTCAACATCAATGTTAATATTTTGGGTCAAGGCCCAAGAGTGAGACAAAGTGGGAATCTTCTACATTTTCCCATAGAGAAACCACTTAGGGATAATGGGTCCATGAATGGGGTATTCCTCATTGAAAAAGTTGAATTCACTCATGAGATGGGTGAAAGTCAACTTGGGATTCTTTATCCCAATTAGGACTAATTATAATTATAATTATGATTTTATTTTATGTGGGGGTGTTAGGGAACTAGTTCCAAAGAAAATTCCTTCTCTTTGTCTTATTCAATTTCCTCTACCTAGGATTGAGGTTATTTTGGTTGTTCTTCCTCATCCTCTAACCCATATTCCTTAACAATAACCCTAAGTGCATCCTCTACTATCTCATTTGTTTTTAATGCAACCATATCCAATAATTATGTGATAGAATCTAATCTGTTACGAGGGGTAGAAAATGATCATTCCTTGGGTCTCTTTTCAAACTTTTTTTTTCTAGGTCCCTTTTTATTTGTGCCTAGGGATCTTTCATGTCAATTTATGGTTGGGGCCTTGAAGAGGGTCTAGGTAAAAAAATATATTGCATGGGCCCCATTTTCCAAATCTCATCAAGTGGATTTTCATATCCCCTAGACAACATGGGATCCAACTTAATGTTATGATTTTTTAATTTGGATAATACTTGAGAAACTAGAGATATTGATGTAGAATGGATGATGGACATTGGGTTGATAATCATATGTCTTGTTTATAGTCTTTATATTAAGATGTTTGGATACCAACCCATTATGATCCCATTTCCTCATATCATATTTTTGTATGGCGAAGGAGTCCTTATGTCTATCAATGACATTTACATGCTCCCAATTTTGTAAAATAGTCCTATTGATTGTTAATATAAAGGGATGGGGAATGACTTTCCTCTTTTATTTACAAAATCCATCTATATTGTGAAGAAGTTGGAAATCCAATTCTTGATTTTTAAGATTTGTTGGCACATAAATGGGTATCTTGAAGGGTTATGTCAAAGTCCCTTAAATCCTTATGATGGTGCAATCAAGGTAAAACCAAATATCCCATATCAACTCCAAATAATCCTTAATCAATGTTGTGACCCTACTCATGCGGATTCTCATGATTGATTCTACTAGCATTGGGTAGACAAAATCATAAATGAATTGCATGTTGTGCTTGTACTTGAATATGTGTAGCTTTGAGTAATGATGGGAGATTATCGGTATTCCATTAAGGGACCAATTATTGATATTTGGGATCTAGGTGGAAGCTTAAATGGAATCCAAAAGATAGGACATCATGTAAAATTGTTTTCTTGTTTTCTTCTTGATTACTATAAATTGGGACTTAAATTAGATGTTGATCATCTCACCCAATAGGGCGTGAGTCCTTTCTCCACCATGAAGTTGACATATGAAACTTATATTTTATCAATGTTAGTGGGGGAGGGGGCTTTGCATAACCTATTCAATAAGGTCATAATGATCAAAATCACTTTTATGAATTGGACAATTAGTATTTTGCCAGTGGGGTCCTAGAATACCTAATTCTTAGTAAGTAGCTATGGGGCTAGGATTGTGTTCAAATTATGCTCTCCCATCTAATGTTTGATAGTAGGTAGGTCTATTTATGATGTACATAATTTATAGTATCTCTTAAAATATAGGGGATAAATGTAAAATACTCTCTTAAACATATGTTCATGCATAATCTAATCATTCTAAATTCTATAATCCTAGAAAAGAGGATAAAGGACATTAATATAGTAAAGTACCTTAGGCTTGGCAATTGTGTAGTGTAGGCTAGCCATCTAAATGGAAATTAGGTCATTATATCTCCTCAAGGTGGTTACATTCCTCTATTCTTCCTTGTTAAATTATTTCATCTATTTGATGGTCTAAAAGATTTCAAACCAACTCATGTTCCCATTATTCAAGGCTGTAGTGTCTAGGTTCATGTCTTTGAAAACCCTCCCCTTATTATTTGAGGTCAAGTCATCTTGATCTCATCCCTTTATTGTTGTCTTTGAGCTTCTATGTGTGTGGAAGTTGAAACTACTTATCAAATGCATTGTAAGTAATCATTAGATTACTTTATTATCACTTAGATTGGAATTGAATTCTTCTTGGTATGATTGTGATTAATCTAAGCTCAAATTATGGATTTTAATGATGTTAATCTAAGCTCAGATTGTGACTTTCAATGATGGCCTTATAAACATCAGATGATGGTCATGAAAACATCAAATTCAAGTTAGTGGATAATTAAGTTTCATAGGCTTAAATTTATTAGTGTCATGGATGTTATTGATGGTCTCATGGATGTCAAATAATGATCATGGGAACATCAATTTTAAGCTCATGAAACTCTTTTGGTCCATAAACCTTAGATTTGATGCACTCTATTGGATCAATCCCCATGATGAGGCATAAGACATTGATCATAATCCAAGTGGATGCATACTATTAACCCAATTTAATATGTGAGACCCTTTATTATTAATCTTTTAATGTGGGAGTGCCATGTGACAACTCCATGGGGTTTCTTGAAATTTTGACCATTTAGCATGGCATTCACTATGTCTGATCAATTTTGTATAAGTGGTCGTGGTCCATCTGATCAAGATCTATATACTGATACTTAGCATAATTTTTATCATAAGGTTTCATTGTAATAATAAATACAATGAAAACTTAGGGTAAAACTTAGGCTAAATTTTATATTTGATAAAGGGGGGGCCTTTAACTTTAATGATGACTTCATGTCATCAAATCCTTGGTCCTACTTAACTATGGATTATCGATATTGATTCAAGTGCTTACACTTGATTAGTTTGATGGATCAAATGTTTAAGCTCATCATGTATTCTTCACTCCATCATATCATTTTTTGTGATGAAGCATGGACTGTTGGATCTACAAAGAAGATAGGGGCTTAAATTAAAACATAGGTAAATAGGACCATAGGCTAAAGATTTAATACTAAGGTCTTGTTCATGTTAATAAATATGAATGGGGACTTAGGGTTAAGACTTTAGGATAATTTTATAACAAATTGAACCATTCTAAAATAAAGGGACCCTACTAACACAAACATTATACCACATTATAAATATAAGGAACAAAGTGGGAAAATAAAAGGAAACAAGTAGGATTTTTAGGTTAAGGTTTGATCATGTTAAGAAACACAACCAAGCATGTACCTAAAAATTAGGATTATGTCCAAAGTAAATTTGAAATGTTCCCTCCAAATGTGTTCCTACCAATATTTAAATTCAAATCAAAGGTCCAAGTTAGAGTTTGCTAAAGGAGGGTTTCATCACATAAGTCCAACTATGAATTACCATAAATTCAAGACTAGAAAATGTTTAGATATGGTTAATCTGTAAACTCCAAACATGATCCATTGAAGGGAACTCTATGAAACCTAAAATATAAGACCTAAAATTCAACTATTATCAACATTAGGTAAAGTCAAAATGAAACCATGAATAAATAGGCTAATTTCATCAGGTGTAGATGATCTTCAAATTTTAATGAAGTGCAAGATATCAATTTTCAATGCTAAGGTTCAAAATAATCACAAGGATCCCTATTTTTTATAAATGGGGGTATGTTGACCTCAACATGTTGAGAATAAAATGACAAGTTGTCCATTGGTTCAATGATAAGGTTTCAGGCTTAAAGGCTTCTAAAAGGAAATACAAGGATTGTGAAGCATGATATAGACATATATAGTCTTAATGTAGTGATGGAAGGTGTCCATAAACACTTCAAGCCTATAGGTAGGATTTCTAGGGTTTCATTAAATATAGCTTACAAATGACAGATGTTCAGAGGTAAAAAATATGCCAAAATTGATCTCTTCAAGCATTAAAGTAGTTTTTAATGCTATTAATTAGCCTATTGCAATGAGTACATTATCATTACGAGCATGATGGGCATATGAGTTTCATTTTCATGTCAATAATCATCCTTTCATGCCATTAAGGTGTAATGTTAACCTCAAATTCAAACTTGAGATAAAACCTCTCTAGTATGCATGCATAGAGATGGAGATGAAGCATGTTAAGTGTTGATACTTAGATTCACACCCTTGAGGAGATGCTCAATTCTCCTCATCCAAATGGAAAAATGGAGTCATCTCTCTTGTTGTGGGTGAAAATTTTATTCAGATGAATCTCTAGATAGGGAGCTAGATCCCCTTGATGCACCTTTAAATCTCTCTTTAATCTATCAATTCATGTATGAAAAGGGTTCAAGAAAATAACTAAGAAAAAAAAAGTGATGCACCAATGTTTATCTCCTATTTTACTAAGAATATGATACTTAAACACCAACATAGCTTTTCTCACACAAAACTCACAACTCCTTGTGTGTTGTCACATCAGTGTTTCACATGTTAGATTTAAGAAGGCATTTGACATTTAGGAGAGAAATGGATGATTCCAAGAAGGAATACAGTCATAGACTACTTATAAAATGTATATACACTTAGAAAATAATACTAACAATGACCTGTAATGATACTCTTTCTACACTTTGGTAGACCATCAAGATTACAAGCTAGAAAAGACAATCTTTCACTAGACTAGACCAACAAGATTCAAGTCATCACTCAATAGTACATGTGAGTTGGAAAATAACTTTTATAGTTTATTCAAGAGTCTTTCAATTAAAAATCTAGATAGAGTTTTCCCAATAAGTAGTAGAGGCTCCCAAATTATCTAAGATAATGCATATTTATATTTCTAAGAGAATGCATATTTATATTTATATTTGTGAGAGGTAGAGCGAGCAAAGGAAGCCCAAGGGTCACTTGGACATGTGTCATCTTTAGAGAAATAGTTACATTTTCATGTGGGAGAGAGGTGGGTGAGCTATGCCATGTCACCAAATGAATTAGTTATATATGAAGAAGGTAAAACTAAACCAAATGCCTCAATTATAATTAAATCAACTATAGTTGAATAAGTTACAAATAAACCAAATGTCTCAATTACAAATACCATTTGTTTTAGATTAAGGTAAAAATAGGTTTTGAAGGGACCCCAAAACCCAAATACAAGGAAAGAAAGATAAAGCATCAATGACCATAGGTAGAACCTAAAAACTACTATAGAGAAGTAGCAAGAACATGTTTTATATGGACCTAAAACCACCAAAAAGACCACAGGTCAAAACCCAAATTTAACATAGATCTGGCTACACCATAGATAGAAGATTATAAAAAACTAGTGAACATGACCAAATAACATAACCAACAAGAAGAACCAGACTATTCTTCTAGTTACAAAATCATTTTCACTATTTCTTTACCTTTCACAATAGTATCCTGAGTGGTAGTAGCTACCAACTTGGCTCCCTCTTGTATAGCCTTCTTTCTTGAGCTTTCTCTCATCCTTTTGCTAGGCCCCTCCAATGATTTGATCTCCTCATTAGTTCTTTTTCCAATATTAACAGCTGCAGCACATATGTTGGACATTACTTCCTCCACTTTCATTCTATTCTCCTTGATGAGTTCCCTAAGGTTATTCTCGTAATCTTTGAGCTTGACGGGGATGTCTCTTATCTATTTTTCCATATTGCTAAATTTGTTCCATATAGCTTTCTAGTTGTCTTCCATGATTTCCACTTTCCTTTTGAGATCCATAATCTCCTTAAACATCCAAGAATCAAGTTGGAGAGAAGCCTCTACTTTGCAATTAACCCAGCTCGTAGGTGTGTGCATTCCATCGTTCTACCTTTTCTCACTCCAATCCTCAGTATTCTTATTGGGACTTTTCTCACCTTCTTCAAAGCAATCCTCTCGGCCCCTTTGATACTATTCTTTTGTTCCAGTTTGAATTTCCATGTCCATTTCTTGATTGTCATCCTGAACTATATTTTCCCTTTCATTTCTTGAAACATGGTCCTCAACAGGGCCATCCTGGACAATATCACCCTCCGACATTTTTTGATTTTCCTCGGCTTCTTCTTTACTATTTTTAGATTCCTCCTCTATGTTGACTCCTTCATTCTCATTCTTCTCTTGAACTTCTTCTTCCCCATTTGAATTTGTGTTCTAGCTTTCAGTTCCTTCCTCTTCCTCCAAATTTTCCTCCCTAGGTTTATCAATTCTCTCCTACTCTATATCTTCATCTACATTCTGGTTCTTAGCGCTAGGGAAATTGATTTTATCTTTCCCTTTTACAAATTCACTCTTTTTACTCCCAGACTCCTTATTTTTCCCCTGGTTAGGGTTCTTAACCATAGCCTTATTCTTGCAATAGCCTTTAATTAATAGAATTAGGCCTTCATGTAGGATAGGACGTGTTTCCTTCTTCTTGTGAGCAAATAAGATTTGGACCAAGGATAAGTGCAGATAAAAGGGAAAAGACAATCTTACCTTGTGTCTGAAGTGATTAAGGAAAACAAAGTGGAATTTGTGCACTCTCTTGCTTCTTCCATTCAAGATGACATACTCCCTTATACAGCATAAGACATCCCTCCATATCCCCTTAATCTATTCCAATTCATATAAATCCCCATTCTTGGCTAGCTTCTACTCTTCCACTTTCATCTTGGGGAATTTCCAAAAAGGGCTTGTTCGAAATGTTTGTCTGCTTGGAGAATTTAAGTCCATCCATAGGCAGCCCTATAACCTCTGTTATAAAATCCTCTGTTAGGTTCACTGTGATACTATGCAAAGTGACCCTATCATCAATCCAATTTTTGAAAAAGGCCGTTGTGATATGTGGTTTTGACCCATGGAGCCTTTCCATATAGTTCACAACCTTTCCTTTCTACAGAATTCTCCAGACATCTTGTTTCTCTCTCCATTCATCACATTTTTTGGGTTCCTGCTTCCTTTGTTCTCCCTTCCTTTCGTGGGCCATACTCATTTCCTTTGAAACCCAGTCACTGTGAGTTTTACAATGATCCCACCTGCTACCAATTTGATTTGAAAGTTGACTTTTTTGGGGCATGTTCAAGATCTGCTTCTCTCTCTCAAGAGCCTTCCTCTTTAATGATTGTAGACCTTTCCCCATGAGACCACTCCTCCAATTCATTATATTTCTATTACAATCTAATATTTCCCTCCTTCACATGAGTTTCATCATGATGAATGAGTTCCCTCAGTTCCACATTCTTTTCTAATGTTTCTTGCCACCTCACTTTGTGTCCTATCTGGACTGCACAATTTGCTAACCAATCTGCAACTCCATTGGCTTCACGATAGGTGTGGGTTATTGTCACTTTATCAAATTTATTTATTAAGGTTTTCATCTCCATCACCATAGCCTCTATAGTCCAAGACACATTATTTTTATTGTTAAGAATATTTATGATATTCAATGAGTCCCCTTCTAGCCACAATTTGGAATATCCTAAATCCACAGCTATTTTGATGGTTTAAAGGGCAGCAGAAGCTTCAGCAATGTGACAATTATATTTACCAATGGGGATTGCAATAGCATCAATTACCTTTCTTGTATGATTTCTCAAAACTCCTCCATAACCTACATTCCCTAGATTCCCTTTAACAGCTCCACCAAAGTTTCCTTTAATCCACCCTTGAGGGGGAACATTCCATGTAACTCTTGATCTGGGATTATCAGGTTTACATTTAGAATTTTCCGTACTTAAGGGATAATCCACTTGGAGAGTTGAGCTTGGATTATTTTGTGATAAAAAATTCTCCTTAATAGCACTAATGATGTTCTGTCCTACCACCCATCCAGGTAGTTCTTTATTTCTAAAAATTTGGTTATTTCTTTCCTTCCATATTCCCCACCAAATATGGGGAAGAGAAAGTTTCCATTAAAAAATTACTTCGGGATTTTTGGAAGGGCAGTACCAGCTTTTAAGAGATAATTCCACATTTTTATGATGGATCCATGCAATACCCCACAGATTGAGGATCTCTTTCAAGACTAGCTACGTAAAAGAACAGTTCATGAACAAATGATCTCTATCTTCAAGGCCCTTCTTACAAAAAATACACCTATTCACAATATATATTCCTCTTTTCTATAAATTGTCCATAGTTAAGATTTTGTTTTGGAGGAGGGTCCAGAAAAAGATTTTAATTTTGGGGGTGAGCCCCTTAATCCAGGCCTTCATCCACAACGGTTTGTTGCCATTTCCCTTTGAAGTGAAAATGGAAGAAACTTTAAATTGTCCGCTTGGCTCATTGTGTCAAACAATCTTATCTTCAAGATTAGGGTAGAGAGATATAGCATTTAGGGATAGTTGAATATCCTTGAGATATTGATCATAATCTATGAGGTTCACCCAAGAGTTGTTCTGCTAGTATTGGTTAACCATTATTCCCACTCTTTGCTTGCATCGATCTATAGCTTCTTTATCTTGGATTTCATCTTGCAAAGGTTTTCCTTTTAACCAAACATCTTCCCAAAATTTCACCTTTTTACCATTGCCAACTTTCCAGGAACTTCCTTCTTCTAAAACATGTTTAGTCCCCTAAACTGCCCCCCATATGGCAGATGGATGGGAAATGTCTAGATTAGAAAAGAATTCAGGGAGTGACTTTGCCTTGAATAAGTACTTGTGCTTCCATATTTTGCTCCATTCTTTATTTTCCTGATAAACCCTCCAACTCTACTTAGCTAAGAGTGCTGTGTTCATACTTCTAATTTTCCTTATTCCTAGTCCACCTTCTCTGATAGGTTTACAGATGTTATCCCATGCTATTAAAGGTATTCTCCTTTTCTCCTCAGTACCTGACCAAAGAAAGTTTCTCTAAATTTTTTCAATAGCTTCAGCAAATTTAGTGGGGATTTTGAAAAGACTCAAAGCATACGTGGGTATGCTTTAAAGACTTGCTTTGAGGAGGGTAAGCTTTCCAGCTTGGCTTAGAAAACTACCTTTCCATCTTGCTATTTTCTTACTAAATTTGTTAATTAGTCCTTCTCAGAAAGCTTTAGGAACTTTCATCCCAAAAGGGAGACCAAGGTAAGAGGAGGGAAAAGATCCTATGGAACATTCAAGGATTTTTGCTATTTTGTTTTGTCTGTGACTTGGGGTATTAGTAAAGAATACTGCACTTTTATTCCAGTTTATCAGTTGTCCAGAGGCAGTTGAATATAAATTTATAGCTTCCTTTAGAGTTCTAGCTTCTATGACTTCAGATTGCCCCATGAAGATAGTATCATCAACAAACTGACCATGGGAACATATTAAAGGACGCGAAGAAGGTTTCAGGCCCTTAAATAAACCTTTACAAACTAAGTCCTATAAGTATCATCCCATACTATCAGCCATGATTATAAATAGAATAGGGGAAATCGGATCCCCCTGTCTTAATCCCCTTGACAGATTGAAAAATTGAGACGAACTCCCATTTACCAACATAGCAATAGAAGTAGTAGATATCAGCTGCTTGATAATATCAACCACTCTTTGTTCAAAGCCAAAGGCAATAAGACTATTTGAAAGGAATAACCAATCCACCTTGTCATATACTTTAGCAATATCCACTTTCATTATGAACCCCTCATTATTAGAGCTCAACAATGAGTGAATATTCTCATGCACCATTATTACAGAGTTGAGGATTTGTCTGCCTAGAGTGAATCCATTTTGCTGATCAACTATTATCAAAGGGATCACTTGTATTAATCTGGTAGTTAGAACTTTGGATATTATCTTATAGAAGGAGTTACATAGGCTAATCGGTCTAAACTGATCAGGACAGTTAGCTCCAGCCTTTTTTGGAATCAGACACAAAAAAGTGGCATTAACTTCCTTCAGCATCTGTTTGGCTCCAAAAAATTCCTTCACTACATTACTGACATCTTTGCCAATAAGTTTCCAGAGCTTTTGAAAAAAGAACATGGGAAAACCATCTAGTCCAGGGGCTTTATCTCCTCCTAAAGATCTAACTGCTTTGAATATTTCCTCCTCCTTAGGTATGGAACATAACATGTTATTCTGCTCCTTTGAGACCAAGGGAGGAACCACGCATAGGATATCAGCCTGACTTTTCAAGTTGATGTTTCTATCAGCCTTCATCAGGGAGGAGAAAAATGAAAGCATTTCCTCCTTTATTTCCTTTTCCTCTTTTATCTTCTGATCTCCTTTTTTCAAGTGTTGAATATGAGTTTTAGCTCTATGTTTCAGAGTGGAAAGATGGAAAAACTTTGTATTTTTATCTCCTTATTTCAACCATTGTATCCTAGATCTTTGACTCCAATAGGTTTCTTCCTTAGTTATAATATCTTGGTATTGAACCAATTGTTCACTTTCTTCTCTATGGAAGTCTGAGGTGTATCCGTTTTGTTGAATTTTTTCCTAAATTCTACTAATTTCTTCCTTAATAGTCTTCTTTTTCTCAAAGATATTTCCAAAACAATCCTTATTCCATTTCTTAACTTCCTTTTTTACATTTTTGAGCTTGGAAGAAACTCTAAAGAGGGTTGTTCCCTCAATAGGTATATTCCACCACTCTTTTATTTTGCTTTCAAACTGTGGGTGCTGCATCCACATCTTTTCAAATCTGAACGGGTGATTCTTTTTCTAGTTCATTTTGACCACTGTAAAAATAAGAGGGAAATGATCTGAGCCTATTCTATGGCTTGCTTCCAACTTACAAATGTAATCTTTTGTCCAATCTGGGGAAATGAGAGCCCTATCAAGCTTGGCCTGTATACATTCATTATCAAGTCTCTTATTACTCCAAGTAAACTGAACTCCTTGTAGCTCCACATCCAATAAACCTTCTTTACTTTTAAACTCCATGAGATCAAATCTCCCTTCCATTTGAATAGTATTACCACCCTTTTTCTCATAATCATAGAGAGGAACATTAAAATCTCCCATTATAATCCATCGCCCACAATAATCTTTGCTTCTGAGATTTGAGAAAGTTTCCCAGACCTTTTTCCTTTGGTTCTTGACGTGGGAGCATAGATATTTACAACATACCATCTTTCCTTTTGGTCAAAACTAGTTATTTTAACAGCCAAATTTTTTTTACTTTCCATCAAAATAGAGCTAGAATATTAGTTTTTTTTCCATAGCATCATGGTTCCCCCTGAAGCACCTTCAGAGCTGCTGGCCTTAATAGTATAATTTTTAAAGTCTTTGATCTGTTCTACTTTGTCTTTACTCATTTTGGTTTCTTGGAGCAGAAGGAAGTCCAGCTTTTACTCTCTGACAAAATTCCTAACTAAATCTACTTTGTATATGCTATTTAACCCCCTAATATTCTAGCTAAGAATTCTCATTAGTTTTTATTATTATGAATCCATTTCAGCAAGGTTGCCTACTTTCCATCTGCTATATTGTGTTTGCTTTCCATCTCTCTATTCTTCTTTGCAGATTTTTTCCCAGGTTTATCTGGAGGTCCTACATCCAGTTTTAACTTGGCTTGCGGTTTAGTTCCTTTTCCTTCTTTATTCCTAAGAGGACCATTGACTTTCGCACTACCATTTCTCATCACCATGTGTTTTATATTGTTCTTTTTCTCACCTTTTATCTTTTGGTTTTTTGAGTTTTTTTCGGTCTCTTTCTTTTCTTCTGCCATTAGGGCCTCTTTTGCTGGAGTGTTATTTTCATCCTTTAATGCCTCTTGCTTTTCCCCCATCTGGGCTTCACACATCTCTCCTTCTTCTAAATTATTCCCCCCTTCAGGTAATACTTCTCCTTCCTCTAATCCTTTGATATCCTTTACCTCAATAAATTGATTTTCTAAACTTCGGGTATTCTGGTTTAGAAAATTTGTTACCTTTATAGTCACCTTCAGGTTCACATTGATCATTTTGACACCAATGGCTATTTTTTGTAGTTTAAAGTTGACATTTTTTGGGTCATCATCCTTTGGGTATTTTCTTCAAACTTTTGTTTCCTTTGGACTTCTTGTCTTCTTGTTTCCCCTTAGTTGCTTTGTTTCAACACTTTTCTCCTTTGTAATTTTTGTCTCAATACTTTTCTTGAAAGAATTCATTTAGATATTTGCATAAAGTATTTTCCTTTGGGATATTTTCTTTTGACCATTTTTGTAGACTATTTTCCTAATCAAATGCCTTTCAGACTTGCTTTTGGCATTTTCTTTTGAGAGAATTCATTTAGCTATTTTTTCTACATTAATTTATTTGGGCTATCGAATGACCTTTTAGCTTTTGAAAAAATGGACTATTTGGTTCTTTGAAATTTTCATTTAGGTTTATTTGAAGTAGACCTTTGGGACTCTAAAATGATCCTTTAGTAATTTGGAAAAGACCCCTTTAAAAGAGATGCAAGTGTCCCTTCAGCTTTTGGAAAAGACCCCTTCAAAAAATTTGCATGTGTCCCTTTCAAAAAACCTGAAGTGCCCTTCAAAAATGTTGTTTTGGACAAAAATGTTAGAAATAATTCCTTTGAAAAAGTTGAAACCTACGCTTCATAAAATTTTAAAAAGACCCCTTCATAAAAGTTGCAAGTGCCTTTACAAAAAGTTGTTTCAGATCATATGTTTGAAACAATTCCTTCAAAAAAACTAAAAATTACCCTTTGAAAAATATATCGCAAAAAAGTTATTTGAATTAATTTGGAAATTGGATAGATGAAAAGTCTAAAACAAATAAAATTTAGTCAAAAAAAAAAGGCCCAAAAGGATCACTATGCAAAGACATAGCAAAAGACTCAAACCAAACTTCTTAAAATAATTAAACTTATACATTTTGTATGGGCTTTGTCAAAGAACATTTATTCCAAATAAAATATACATACTGGTTAAGCCAAAGGTATAGACTTAGGTAATTAAGTTTTCAAATAAGGGTGTTCAATATTGGCATGAAGGTCCAAACTTTGGTCAACAAATTGGTGACTCACAAGGGTAGTATGCCTGTTATACTAACCATACCAATAACAAAATTAATCCATTATACATGGATTCATCTAAGGACACTCAAACAAGGAAACATTGTCCATGACTCAAAACCTTTAATGACACACTAGACTAGATGGAAAACTCATGCTACAAGACACAACACACAACAAGAATAAAAAAACTAGACACAAAGAAAAGCAAAACACAAGACACCTCACACATGTGTATAAACACTTAGGGAACATAAGGAAATAAAATAAATATGTATAAATAAAAATAATAACCTTAGTAACAATGATTTAGATATATTCCATTGACTAGGATATGCAACTCCTCTCCATCCAACTTTGAAAGTCAGAAAGAATTGTGTTGTTTGCACTGTGTGATCATATATGGGCCACTCCATAAAGCATCAAAATATGTGTGTATTACAAGATTGGACCTATCTTCATCCCATTTTAGGATAATGCCTCCTTCTTTGAATCTCCTTGGCATGGATTTATTGTCAAAATACTTCTTTGTCTTCTCTTGGTGAATTGTCATGGTGTGCATAGTTTGATTTCTTGTCTCTTCAAGCTCCATCAACTCACATAACCTAACCTCCATGCCATCATTCTTCATCAATTACAACTGATAGGTAAAATCTAAAGTTGGTAACTTAAGTGAGATAAGAATTTTAGCTTCCCTTCCACAGACAAGTATATAGGGTGAATTCCTAACTTCTCTCTTTGGGGTGATCCTATCAACCCAAAGGGTTATCTTCAACTTGGTGTATCGAGTCCTTTGATTTTACTCCATTATCCTCTTAATGATCCTAATAAAGTTTTTTTTGTGGAATGAACTAGTCCATTCCCTTGGGAGTAATAGTTGTAGTAGGTACTAAGATACATGCCATGCTTAAAAGTCTATTCATTATTTTTTGCTCCTAAGAAGGCTAAGGCATTATCTGAGGTTATGGTTAAAGGAACTCCAAATATTGTTACTATACATTCATAGAAATCTAGGACTAAACTTTAATTAGCCTCCTTAAGAGCTACATCCTCCACCCATTTTTAAAAATAATTAGTGTCTATCAATACCCACTTATGAACCAACACTAGAAGGTAGATTTATTAGGCCTATGAAATCCAAACTCCATTACATGAATGGTTGCTCAACCTAGATTGGATGCGGAGGCAAGGAAGCAAGATTTTATTTTCCATCAAAGAGAGCACACTTTTGACATTTACTTCCCAATTTTTAGTGTCTTTAAATAAGCTAGGCCAAAATTAACCAACCCTCATAATATTAGTAGCTATGGTTCCTGGAGCAAAGTGACCACTAGCTGGTCCATCATAGAATTCAAATAATACTTTGTCAATTTGATCTTAATCAATACACCTCAATAACACACCTAGAAATTCCTTCTTAAATATCACTCTATAAACAAGTACATAAGTAATGGATTACATCCTAAAATACCTTCTCTTGTCCCTATCAAGACCTTGTAGAGAATCGCCAATTCAAAAGAAATGGATCATGTTCTATGTCCAAGTTATCATAGATGGAGGTATAACTGATATAGAGTCATCATGAAGTACCAAAATATATTATTTTTTCTCTTTCAAGTCTGAAGTGAGATGCTCACATATTTCTTTTCCTTTTACTAACTTGGTAGTTTTGATCTCCACATCATATTCCATTACCCTTGTGATCCATCCTACCCTCTTTTCATTCAAATCTCTATTCAACATAAAGTCTTTCACACTAGGATGAGGCACAAAAATATGAATCTTATTGTTATACAACATATGCATGAACTTATTTAAACTCCTTATGATTGAAATCACTTGTTTCTCAACATATGTGTACCTTATATCATACCCTTCCAAACCTTGACTAAAGAAGGAAATAGACTATTCAAATATTTTAATCATTGGCTTGAGTAAGCATGGAAGATATTACCTATTCATTCCATAAAGCATACAAGTTGAAATCTTTAGAGAATTTTGGACTTGCAAGGGTAGGAGCTTGGGCAATGGCTTGCTTGATCTCCTCAAAACTTTCTTTCCTCCTGCTTATCCAAGTAAACACCTCATCCTTCCTTAGCATGGGGGTCAAGGGCTTGACTAGGTTAGAAAAATAAATAATAAACCTCCTAATGAAATTGACCTTACCAAAGAATCTTTGTAGACCTTTATTATGCTTAGGCAAATACAATGCCAAGATGGCACTTACCCTTTTGGGATCAATAGATAGACCTTTCTTGGAAATAATGTGGTCTAAGAGTTTGCATTCATGAATTAAAAAAAACACACTTATTTAGGTTTAGAGAGATCCCAAACTCTCTACACCTCTCAAAAATTTGCCTTAGGTGCTTTAAATGATCTTTTGCTTCCTTGGAGAAAATTGTCACATCATCAAGATATACCAATACAATGTCATTGATTAATCATTGAAAAGCCATATCCATTAGACATTGAAAAGTACCTCTAGAATTAGGCTACCCAAAATAAATTTTCCTATAATCATATGTACCCCGTTTGATAGTAAAGGTTGTCTTATATTGGTCACTTTCCTTTACCAGAATTTGATTACACCTAGAATATCCATCAAGGAGAGAAAACCTTTCACTACTAGCCACAAATTGTAATATTTGTTCCATGGAAGGGAATGCATAATGATCATTCAAAGATACTTTATTATAGTCCCTGAAATAAACACAAAAGCTTATCTCTCCATTATTTTTCCTAACAAGAACTAGGTTTGCCAACCAAGATGAATGATTAATGGGAAAGATGATTTTGGACTCAATCAATTTGGTGAGCTCTTTCCTCATGAGAGGCTCAATCTTGGGATTTATTGGCATCTTCCTCTACTTAATAGGCTTATAATTCTCATCTAAATCTATAGTATACTAAGCTAGATTCAGATCAAAACCATTTAAATCACTATATTCCCATGCAAAGACATCAAAAAATTCCTTGCATAACGCAATGAAAGAATGCTTCTCTTCAATAGTACATACCTTCCCAAGTGTAAGCAATTTATCTTTGAAAATATGAACCTTCTCATAGTTTTCCTTCTTGGTAGATATTATTACATTCTCTTTATTCAACTAGTCATCATCATTGAATATGTTCTCAAGAGTGAATAGGCCTTTAGGAATCTTGTTAGACTTCAATTGAAAAATCTATTCTCCATATTGTTGATGTAGTTTAGATTTATTATTGAAAGAAAAATTAGCGTATTCATATATAAAAAGTGCTATTTTTTAGTCACTATCAAACACCTACCAATTAGCGACATTATTTTGTATGGAGGGCCTTACAATCACTTTTAGATGAGGTTGGTTCTTGTCATCTTTTATCCATTTTAGAACATCAAACTGAGCTTCAATTGCTGACAACCTATAATCATGATTCTTATCTTATCTTGAGATAGCAATGACATTGAAGGATTTTAAATATTCCACAAGATCCCACACTCTTTTTATAGGACTTAAGCAAATATTTTTTTGTAAAATTCTACCCTCTAACCTGATTAACAACAGTTTTCTATCACTAAACACTTTAAATTCTTTGACACATCTTTTTATAGCCCATTCAAGGCTATGAATAAGGGATTGCTATTTTGATACATTATAGGTACAAGATAACTAAAATCTGAAAGTTTAAAAATACCTTTCCTTTGAGGGTGAAACTAACATTACTCCACCACCAGCCCCAATCTTGCTTCTAGACCCATCAAAGAAAATCTACCACAAGCCATTCACATCCTCACCTAAATTCATGAAAATAAGCATGAAAGATTCCTTCTCATGCATATAATAGACTCTAAGACTATATTTTTCAATAAACTTGTAAGGATATGCTCATAGTTGTCATCTCCCCACTTATCTAGGAATAAATAAGAAACTCCCTCAAGGGAAGATGATGGAGATTGGTCAATATGAATTTCCTCTTCATCAATGACATTTGACACCTTAGGTGAGTAAGGTTATAATTGATCTATATGAATATGTTCTAACTTAATATTCACTTTAGTGCCATACTTTGTCCTAAACAATATGTAGGACCAATTAGATGTCAAATATCCACCTATCTTGTATGTGAAGTCTATTGATAAGTAAAGAGAAAAATAGGGAAGTAAATATACCACCACCACATCATGAGGAAATAAAAAACTAGGAAAATCATGAAGGATCAAATTCAAACCTTTAACTACCCACAAAGTCTTAGCTGGTGATCCATCCAATTGTAAAACTCCTTTAATCATTTGTTCATACTTGAGGCCTAGCTTATCTTCTATACATTTAGGCATAATTGATGTGTTTTATCCACTATATATCATGTAATTATGAACCAAAAAATCACCAATGACTGGAGATATGTATAAAGGAGGATTATTCTCATCTTTCTTCACTTGACCATCTATAGTTTGACTTCCATTGACCAAAACCACATTGTCACTTCTAAATGGGCTAGCTTCTTTACCCAATCCATGCAATTAATTTTAGATTATATATTTCTACCTTGTTAATTTTAGAGAATAACACAATGAGATGTTCATATGAATCTTCTTCATTTGTTCCACCACATTGATGGAAGTATTACTCACCTTGGGGTTCTCTTTATGAACATGGGTACTTTGTGATGTAGCTTATGGAGGTAGAGTTGGAGTAGCTGGTCTAAAATTTTGAATACTCTAATGTTATTATATTTTAGTAGATGTATTAGACTCACTTATCATAGTAGATGATGTAGGAGTCATAATATGTCCTTGGTTGGTTCCTTGAGCTTCCTCAATAGCCCTCATTTTGCACCTAGTATTAGAGGCAACACTAGTATTTTGATTACTTGTATTACCCACATTATTAATGTCATAAAACTCATCCTCCAAATGATTTATGATGATTACATCAATATAAGTTTTTCGATTTTACACCCCACCTTGTATGGATCCTTCAAAATTTTAAGCTTGGAAATTTGGTTGCCTTTCATTTGCATAAGTCACTTGCTCTTGACCATGTTCAAAAAATGGATAGTTGGGTTGTTATTGGACCAAGGTATTTTGAGTGGGGATAAGTGCTTTGATGGATAAGGTAGAATTAGTATTATAGTTTTTATAAGGATTGACATAGGTGATTTGGCCTTGTCCTTGTGTATTATTTTGGAAAGGAGGTTTACTTTTTTGCTTAAACTAATTATATGTTTGATATGGCCTACAACCTTGAGCTTGTTATATCTTGAGGTCAACTAACTCATTTTTAACACTTTGAATCAAGATTTTAACTTCGTGGATTTCATTTAAAGGAGAAATGGTAGGCCTTTCTTGATTAGGAAAAGGGGCTAAAGTGGGCAATGCACCTTGACTAGGAGAATGTAAATCAGGGAATAGTGGCATTGGAGGCCTAGGAACTATCTTTCGTACTTAGACAAGATGATTGTTAGCATTAATGTCTATTTCATAGGCATCAATCATCATGGCAATGTCATTATTCAATGCTTTTAGGTTGTATAAAAATGCATAGTTTGGAGTAGGTCTCACAAGAGCTAGGATCCTATCCCATGTTTTTTGAAATATAGTATTAAAATCATACATAAACTCATATGGTTCCCTCTTTATTTATTATATAGAGATAGGTGATCACTATTTTCCCCAAAAATATTAGTTTATATATCCCCCAACTCATCCTATGAGCTAATAGAATTTACAGGTAGAATCCCATACCAATCCAAAACTTTTCCTTTGGAAGACAAGACCAACAACCTAATAACTACATATTCTTGGGTGATTTTTTGAATTTTACAAAAGTTTACTCTATTCATAATGTGCTCCATGGTAGTAATAGGACATCGCTACTAAAATATGGGACACTTATGAGGGTTGCTCCTGGAATTTGATCATATTGGGCAAGATACAAGGGAGATGCCCTAATGAAAGGAACAAAAGTTTGTCTGATAGCCATCTTGGAGTGATCACTATGGATATTAGGAATGAAATTTAACACAAACTTAGAAGCTTTAAACACAAAATCTCTTTTGTAAGGATGAGTGTTTACAAACCTACACATTTTCATATAATATAGAGGTCATTACATAAACTTGAAAGGTGTATCTTTAGTAGTAGATCTATTTGTCAATCTCGGCATGGAAAATAGGACTGATAATTAACCAAAGACTATAATTCTTTAATGGAGTCACTAGGTATTAAATGCAGATTCTTTTTTCATATTTAACTATGCTAAGACTAGAACCAACCTTAAATAATATTGTAGGACTTGGAAATCCCACTAGGCATGCCAAAAATATTGACAATAGGATTCACACCCTTGACGAGATTATAATATCTCTTCATCCAGGTGGAATAATGGAGTAATCTCTCTTGTTGCGGGTGAAAACTCTATTGAGATAAATCTCTAGATAAGGGGATAACTCCCCTTTCTACAACTTTAAATCTCTCTCTAATCTATAAATTTGTGTATGAAAAGGGTTCAAGAAAATAAATAAGAAAATAAAAAAGGTGATGCACCAATGTTTTTCTCCTCCTATTTTATTGATAATGTGATACTCAAAGACAAACACAACTTTTCTCACACAAAACTCACAACTCATTATGTGTTTTCACATCAGTGTTTCATATGTTAGATTCAAGAAGGTATTCAACATTTATGAGAGTAGTGGATGATTCCAAGAAGGTATATATTCATATAATACTTAGAAAATATCTATACAATAAGAAAATAATACTAAAAATGACATATAATCACACTCTTTCTACACATTGGTAGACCATCAAGTGTACAAGCTAGAAAAGACAATCTTTCACTAGACTAGATGAACAAGATTCAAGTCATCACTCAATAGTATAGCATGTGAGTGGAAAAATAACTTGTATTATTTCTTCAAGTGTCTTTAAAGTATAAATATAGCTAGATTTTTCCCAATAACTAGTAGAGGATCCCAAATGAGCTAAGAGAATGTGGATGTATAGCTTTAATAGGTGGAGTGAGCAAAGGAAGCCCAAGGGTCACTTGGGCACGTGTCATTTTGAGATAAATAGTTACATTTGCATATGGGAGAGAAGTGGGTGAGCTATGCCATGCCACCAAATGAATCAGTTATAAATGAATAAGTTACAACTAAACTAAATGCCTTAGTTATAATTAAATTAACTACCATTGAATAAGTTATAAGTAAACCAAATGTCTCAATTACAAATACTAGTTTTTACCTTTATACTCGCCTTTAGGTTCCCACTAAGCCTTTATACTCCAATGAATATTTTTCATAGTTGAAAGTTGATGTTTTATGGGTTGTCATCCTTTGGGTATTTTCTTTAGACTTTTTTTGCCTTTGGATTTCTTATCTTCTTGTTTCCCTTGGTTGCTTTGTTTTAGCACTTTCCTCCTTTAGACTTTTTGTCTTAGCACTTTTCCTGAAAGATTTCATTCTGATCTTTGCATTGGGTCTTTTCCTTTGGGAATTTTTTATTTTGACCATTTTTATGGATAATTTTCTTGATCAAATTCCTTTAAAACTTTTTGTTTTGGCATTTTCTCTCGAGATAATTCATTCAACTCTTTTTTATATATTAAAGTCTTTTTGATATCGAATGACCTTTCAACTTTTGAAAAATGGACCATTTGGTTATTTGAAATATTCCTTTTGGTTTATTTGAAGTGGATATTTAGGACTCTTAAATGACCCTTCAGAAATTTGGAAAAGACCCCTTCAAAAAAGTTTCAAGTGTCCCTTTAGCTTTTAGAAATGACCCCTTTGGAAAAGTTACAAGTGTCCCTTTTGAAAAAACTAAAGTGCCCTTCAAAAAAGTTGTTATGGACAAAATGTCCAAAACAATTCTTCAGAAAGTTGAAAATTTCCCTTCAAAAAAATTACAAGTGCCTTTCAGAAAAGTTGTTTCGAGAAAAATGTCAAAAATAATTCCTTTAGAAAAACTAAAAATTGCCCTTCAAAAAATCTATCTCAGACAAATTGTTTGAAATAATTTGGCACTTGACCAAATGAAAAGTCTAAAAGAAATAACAATTAGTCAAAATAAAAAAGATTGAAAGGATTAATATGCAAAGGCTTAGAAAAATACCAAAACCAAAATTATTGAAAGAATTAGACTTGTACATTTCTTGCAGGATTTGTTAAAGAACATTTCTTTCAAAGAAAATCTACATACTGGTTAAGCCAAAGGTATAGACTTAGGTGGCTGTGTTTTCAAATAGGGGTTCTCAATTTTGGCTTGAAAGGCCAAAATTTGGTCAACATTAAGGATAAAGGTAGGGGTTTCAAGATTATTTAGTAATAAATGTATGAGTTAGAGAACATCTATCATCCACCAAATCACCAATAAGACTAAAATAGTAAGCAAGTAAGACTCTCCTTGATGTGTACACCCATTATATCCTTAGAGGTCAATAGTTTGGCAACCTAATTTATTAAAAAAGGCAAAATGATATCATGTTTCAATTATGTTCTCCTTTGAATAGGCTAATTTATTCTATTACAACTATATCTATGCAATTTATTATCTATTTTCTTCTCATTTTCTTATAAAATGGTTGATAATGCTTCTTTTTATATCCCTCTAATGTTTTTAATGAGACTATGCTCATTTTATAAATTATACTACTGGCTTTCAAGCCTTGGAATTAATAAAGAGAGTGATTTTACCTTCATATTTGTATTTTTGTGTGATACTAGTGTTTTGTAGATATATACTCATAAAAGACATATTATATCATGTATATGTCCATTTAATTTCACATTTATGTAATAAGTTTCATCTTTGTAGGTCACATGTGTTAAAGTTGGTTGTTTAATTAATTAGTTGTGAAAATTAGTGCATTGTGTATCAAATAAGACATTTTAGCTATAATCCTTCTAGTTATAGCATAATCCATTACCTTCATGTGAAATAATCATGTATGTAAACCTAATTATGATAGTGTGTAAGATTATTTCAACCTCTTGTTACTCCTATTGTTTTGTCATAAGCAGGCAGAGGAGTCATAAAATCATTGGTGTATCACCTCATTGTTTTTATCTATTTTCTCTTTTCTCTTCTCCTATCAAATCATAGAGTAGGATTAGTTAGGTTATTGATAAATGGAACCATCCCTATCTATAGATTCAATATTCACAAAAGATCACCCACAACCTTATGGGTGTTTTTATTATATCAACTAAAGGGATAATCCTTAAAACCACTTCTCTAAAGGGTGCACTTTAAATTGATAATAGTTTCAAGCATGCCTAGTGGGACCAATTATATAGAATTGGTTGAATTTAGTTGAATATTTGGTGTTATCCTTAATAATTTGAAACAAAAATGAACACTTTTCAAAATTACGTGGTGACTCTAATCTTTCTTGGTTGAATAACAATCCATTAGTTTCATGCCAAAGGAGAAAATATTTTCTAGTAGAACCATAAATTTTGAGTTTGTAGATCTATATTTCACTCCTAGGATAAGGAGGATTACTTCTTCACAATAATTTGAAATGAGAGAGATAATTTCTAGGAAACCTTATCTAATAGCATAATCTACACCTCCATTTAGCAAATTCTTAGGCCTAGATGGAGATTCAACTAGCATTTTCACATGGCTACCTAAAGAAAATAACTATTAGCTATATTCAATATAAGTATACCATTGTATCTTCAAAAATATGAAGATATACTAGATATATCTTTGAATAATATTCATTCCTTTACTTGTAAAGACATAAACCACACCAATTGAGCATATTTAAGACATAACTAACATTTGCTCAATTCACCATCTCACCCAAGACAATGTAGCTAACAAGATTTTAGACACATCCTTAAAAGGGAGATGTATTAAATGGTATATAGGTCTAAAACAAGGTTTTATCCATAATTAGGATGAGCTAGGAGATAATTTATGTCAACATTTTGATGACAAGAGTGAGCATGTGTCACTCAAAACAGTTAACTACCATCAAGAGAGCTCCACATGATTTCATGGTGAACTATAATTTTAAGTTTCAAAAGACTTGGAATATGATTCCATGTATTGTTAAAATTACTCTTAACATTGAATTTATATATTATTTAAGGTCTTTGAATAGTGGTATATCTATGGTGATCTAATTTGTGGGAGGTAAAACCGTTCTTCATGCCTTTGACATTGTTATTAGGGATGAGAATTATCTTATAGAGGATATAAAAATTACTCCAATTCTACCCTTGACACTTTTACCATACTTTCCACCCCATACATAGCCTATATATCTTGAAATTTCACTTAGTTATCCTACATTTTAACCTATCCTACTGAAAAAACTAACAAGATACCATTGTTACTCCCCAAAATGAACTTCATGAGGATAAGTCACTCTTACAAAGTTTTGGCAATGAACTAGTTGTTATTAAAAGACAAGTGTAGAATTCTAGGCCATATCAGCCTTTTTATCAATAGTACCAACCTCATAGACAAAAATACAAGGTTAATGATTAAGCTCAAGCATAAGTGACTCATACTAGGCCTTATCAATGTCACAATCCTAATTCTACCATCACCTATAAAGTAATAGTGTATGTATAGAACAACCTAGTTCAAGACTACAAGTGATATTCTACTTATATCTAAGCACACAAATAGACCACCTATCCTAATGGATTACTTAATCTAGAATTTTTAGTCCAAAACATGGCCTCTTCTCAAGATAAAACTAGTAAACTAACCTCACAAGTTGAAAGAATACCTAAACCATATCAAGCACAAAATGAGTCCACCTTGATCAATTGGGAAGAAGGTGAATTATATGGAATTAATTAGAGTGAATTGGTATACAAATAAAATAATTTAATTTTTTATAACACATGGTATAAGAAAAATGTGATGGATGAAGAGCTATCTCCTCTATTTGATCAAGTTTATACATCCAATTCTTCATGAAGCCACCAATGGGATAATTTTTTTTGGAGCACCTCAAGAGAAAGTTGGTCAAGCTATCAAAAATGGAAATTAACCTTAAATTGATCAAGTTACTACCCTAGAAAATCCTCTTGAAGCATCCAAGGAAAGAGTAGTAATTTGAGCTTTTTAATTGCAGTATAATCAAGTTATCCCTCAAAAAATCTAATCTCAAAACTAGTCCAAAAAGAATGAGTTGTAGTCCAAGGATCAAGTTTCATCTACTCAAGATAAAGAGATTATTTTTGGTCTGTAAGTATATATGAGGGTTAGTGGCATTCCTTTCAACATAATTGAACAAATAAAGAAGGAAAATGTCAATATTTCTATGTGGGACACATTATCCATTCTGGGATAAGAGAGTTTATTACAAGAAACATTATCTGACCCTTATCTTTCAATAATAAAAATAACGGAAACATCAATCCTTGAAAATATAGATGAGTCAAAATACATCCATATTCATGTATATTGGTCTAAAGGAGGACAATAAAATGTAAGTGATAACCCTCCTTATTTCCTTTCTCTTATACTAGTGGATGATAAACTAGGCTTGGAATATGAATCAACAACTATATGAGTGTTAAAATGATATGTTACAACTAAAAAATAGTTGGTGTAGTCAAGGGATTAAGTCTTACCTTGCATACTTGTCCTCATGTATCAATAAATCAAGATGTTTTTTCTATATACCTCCCTCCCTAATTTACATTATGTCTATCTAGGGACTTTCCATCTAGGATTTAAGGTTACTTGTCATCATATTGGTCTCATATATTATCCAAGATAAGGTATGGTAATAAATTTGTAATAATTCTTGATCTAATTTCCCAATATCATCTAGATCCCTATATGCCTAATCTTTCCAATGCTAATTGCATAATTATTGATCGAGAATAGGTTATCTTTAACCATAAACCGTCCACTCTACTTTAGGGCATTCCTAATCTTTTAAATGATTAATGGGACACTAAACATCATGAACATGATCATTATAATCTCATTAAGGAAACCAATTTAGGCAATTACATCTTGTATGAAGAAGATAGAAGTCTATGTCCTTATTGTATACATGAAGAAGACTATATGTTTCCTAATATTTTGAAAACTCAAGAAATTATTGAAAAATATTTAGATCTAAGTGAAGACCTTGATGAATCTTGGCACCTATACTTTGATCTTATTAAAGAGTTTGAGGTTGCTATTGTGCTAATGGTTCTAAGAGAATGAAATGAAGATATTGGTGTCCTTGTATATGTTAGAACTCAACTTGGCATATCTAAAATCACCATAAGAGAGTAACTACAATAGGTTACATTGGTAAATAAATGTATTTCATCTTCTAAATATTAGTTAGTAGTTAATAGAGCCTTGTAAACTCAATGAGAATCTAATGAGATTTTAAAGTAATATTGTAATACCCTTGAAGAATTTTAAACCCTTATTGAGACAAAGGAACCTCAAGAACAACATTAAGACACCAATAAACTTAAAGAAATCATTCCTCAACTTGGCATGCCCAAAGATACTCTATAAGATAAACATCAACTTACCAAGTGAGTAATAAGGTCTGATGTCCCAAAAAAATATAAATTATGGCCTAGTCCTAATGATAGTTTCAAAATTGCTCATTTATCTCAAAAGGGGGATAATTTTATATTTAAATAATAGGCAAAGATGTAAGGAAGATATGATGACCAAATTATACCATTACTTACCAATGAATTATTAGAAGGATTTATTAATATAGGAAACACCTTTAACTCAATTGACTAAATGGAGAATGTGAAAAAAATATTGGTAATCTAAGAAGTATAGAATCAAATGATAATCATGGCTAAGAAACCATTCTTGAAGGCTAATATGTTATGTGGTCCAGTTGTAAAACTAACTCCAAAGTACCTCTTTCAACTAGATGGTGACATTCTTACTTGGAAAAAAGAAGAGCTCAAGGGGTTTTATTTTAATCCAGCCTAAGTAAGTCATGTTTTTACTATTGGACATAATAGGTAGCTATTTTATTTTTATTCTAAGTGTTGATTGCATAGTATTTCAGTAGTCTAGTTGTGTTTTCTCTTTTCCTAAGTGATGTTGCACACATTCTTCTTATTTTTTGTACTTTGTTTTAAATTTTGGATATGATTTTTAGTCTTCTTGTAGTTAGTCTAGCATGGTATATCTTTTATATTGATTTATTCTTTGTATCCATGCCTAATGGACTTGAAAAGGCATTTGGTTTTAGTGTTTAGACATGAAAACAACCTTGGTAAGTCACCAAAGTGTTGGCCCTTATATACACAATTGGCCCCTAAAATATTTTCTCACTTGAAGAGGGTACAGTTGTATACAATCTAGTTTAATACTCATTATTTTAAGCATCTCATGAGGGCTAGGTATATTAAAAGTTAGGTATTCATGAGTTTCTCTTACTTTTAACTTCCATGAAATAGTATTTTAGTCTTTTTCATGAGCCATGGTTTGTGTCAAGTCTTAGGGGATTCCTTAATACATGATATATGTGTCTTAAAGCTTTTCCAAGACTTGGATCACCTTGTTAGATATCACACCATGTATAGGGTCATCTCAGTGAAGATAATTCAACCCTTGGTTTGAGGTTTGATTATGGCATCACATGAAGAAACCAAATGTTTTTTAAAAATTTGGGTTTTGATATAAAATAATTTCATAAAGGGTTCTTATAAGACATAACCAAGTCAATAAACCCAAAAAGGTCTCAAAGATGCATTTGAAGGTGAAAAAGGGGTAAAAATATCTTATTATTAAACCCTTTAAGTCATCCTTTGTAAAAAGAACCCTTGTAATTTATTATAAATCCATATAACACTAAATTCCCTATACATCACTACCTCCACACATACAAATAAGTCAATGTGGCATTATAAACTATTTTCCCCTTAATTTTTCCTTTTAGTGGTTGTCATTAATTTTACAAAATGGAAAAGTTACTTTATCATCCCTAAAATATTTCATCTCAAATTAGTTATGGGGGTTTCATGGTTCCTAAATTATTTTGTAGAGTTATTCAATGCCAAGGAGGACTAATCATGTATGAAAACTATTGATTTTAAGTCAAGAGAAAAATAAAATAAGTTTCCATGGAGGTTGATTCCCAAAAAAATTATAGGTTTTTGAATAAAAATCCTAAGTCATATAAGTTTTGTGAAGGATCATGCATGACGAGAATTCAAATTTCCTTATTTAGACACTTACTATATGCACCAAGTCTCTTCGATGCTTTTTCTAAGTTGGAATGAGTAATAGAGCTTCAAGATAGGGTGTTCTTCATGAAAAATTAGATGTTATAGTGTTTTATAAAAGATTTAAAAACTATAAAATATATTCTTAGGTTAATAAAAGTCATGGGAGGCCACTCACGTCATGATCAATCCATCATAGGAATTTCAAGAGAATATCCATGGTAGAAAGCTTAAAACTAGGCACAAAATGACTAGAATCTCTCTCAAAGACCTATAAAAGCTATTTTATAGGATGTAATAGAAAATATGAGAATATGAATGGGATTTTATGTCCATTATATAAGGAGGATTATGTCTTAAATGATCCATTCCAGGTATTATCAGGGAAAAATAATTAGACAAGGTTATGTATTGTTAACAAGTCCAAAGTAACCTACAAATAGCTCAATAAAGACAAATTTTATATTTTGATATCATTCCCATTAATGCATGGATAAGGATGGATCTTAGGTAAAGTTTCTTATAATATTTATAATTATTCAAATGCATTAAACTAGATAAATAGACTTCAAGTCATTTCAAATAGTCTAGGAGACCATAAATTCCTTCTAAAATGCCTTAAATCATAGGAGCCTATAAATCCATTTTTTATTGTTTCAATATTTTTATAATTGAGTTCATAATAAAAATATATTTTGATATGGTTTATATACTTTCCCAGCACTCTCCAAGGAAGTTGTAAATGTTGAGAGTCATTATCTAGGGTTACAGTTAATTTCAAGATAAATGGATAAAATTGTAGGTTTGAGAAAGGAACCATACTTTCATTGAATTTAAAAGGGTATTCTCATTAATTAATAGTCATAAGTAAAATATAAGGTCCCAATAATCAAACATCCAAGACAAATCTAGGTATGGTGCAGACCCACAAAAGCATAATTTCAAGGTTTTATAGAGCTTTCAACCTTGAATACCCTTGTATTGGGTTGTAAAGAAATAATGGGGATTTGTAATGAATTTGATGTGTTTGATTGAGGATGGAGCCTCAAAACAAATTGAAACACCTTATTCATTTCTTTATATTCCAACTAAACAATAAGATGAATTCATGGAAACTAGGTATAAGATAGATTAGTAGTGTTTCAAACAAGGAGACCTACAAACTTATAACTAATAATGGTTCCTTAAAGTATCCATTATGCATATTACCTCAATGATAATACTATAAGTATGCCTAATAGTTCCTATTTTACTTGTATTGCCTTCAAAATGAGGTATATCTTTATAAATGTCTTTTTTAGGTCTCAAGGAAGGCCTCGAGGTTGAAATGTCATTCAAAGGTCTACAAAATAAGAGTGTATTTTTAATACATTTAGGATGTTTTCCATGAGAGATGAATATACATCAACTAAAAACCCTTCCTTTATTTATCTTCATGTTTCTTAGACAGGGGTTTGGTCTCATGGAGGTTAGTTTCAGGATACACTAGTGATGTTTTTAGCTTAAGAGAGAACCTACAATCCTGTATACTAAGAATAGTGAAATTTTATATACGTTAATGGGATATTACTTCCAAGTTTTGGATAAATCCAAGATAAATATTAAATTATAAAACATATAAGAGTTTTGTATTAATGGTATATGCCTATAATATCTTAAGTTATAAGGTTTTTATAAGGTTTCTCTCTTGAAGGTGGTTATATAGTTCTACAGACATAGTGATGGGGCTCTTAAGGAATTTTTAAAGACTCTTATCCCATATAACACCATTTGAAATGTCTTGAAGAATTTTTAATGAGTTTAAATCTTGGATATTAATTTTTAAAATTTTCATATAAGAATAAGGTCCTAAAGAGAGAAAGTTGTTTTAGAGAATGAATTCAAGCATCGAGGAACTTTAGTCCCATACAAGGAATTTATAACAATTTTATTCAAGAATGAAATAGGAGGGAATTATAGAAATTTATGAACTCCAAAGTTGATTTTAAATATAATTCATTAAGATTCAAAAAATATGTTTAAATTCCATAAATATTCATATTGTAGAGTTATCATTTCAGGGTTTTAACTTGAGAAGCTCTAACAGGTCTGTGAGAAGATTTAAGGCTTATAACATGTTTGGAGATGTATTATACTAAGGTGTATGTCTAAAGTATTAAAGGAAAAAATAGAGTGGTATAATTAAAATAATACTTAAATATTAAATGGTATGTATATCCTAATATATAATGTACAAGTCTACATGCATCAAGATGAAGTTTTTAAGGAGTTTTAGGCATCCTCCTCTTAAGGTAGGGTGTCAAGCAAATGTTTATATGATTCCAAAATGAAATTGGAGGTAATTATAGTTGAAAAAACATGTATTTTATGCCTTGTATACTCACATGTATATTTCACATTGCATTTATTAGAGATAATGAGCAAGGAAGATTATATTATGAGCATTATAAACTAAAATGACATTTAGGAAATGATCAAATTCAATCAAGATAAGGGTGTCTTTTACAATTTGTTAAATGGTATAAGATATGAAAAGTGATTACTAAAATATAGGATAGTAAAGGTGGTATATTTTATTATTTAATGTAAAACAATTCATAAAAATTTAAACATCCCTTACACCATTATTCACAGGGTTTGTAAGCATAGTCTACCTATTATAGTCAACAAATTAGTAATTATTCTTATTAGTGTAAGGCTATTAAAACATAAAGGGTATTTGGATAAGGTGGTGGATGTGATTAGATTTATAAACAAGTTTTAAAATTTCAAAATATTTATCATAAGTCAAATATTTTCTTATATTAATGCTTAGGTCATGCTCAGTATAAGAAACCCCAGGTTAGCATCCTAGAAACTAAAATGGATATATCTCTTGAATAAACCATAAAAATACATTAAAATTTTATAAGAGAGTTGAGGAGAGGGTATTTTTCAATAATAAATCATTCTAAAACGTTTAAGGTCATCATAATTTAATATATGTGCATTTTTTCCTAAGGGCTTGTAAATGGGCATAAAATAGGGGTTTAGAGAGACAAAAATGGTCATATCTTCAAAATGACCCATGAAACATGTATGAATATTTGAGGATTGATATTAAATGATATTAATAGGAGTTTTAAGGTTTTTTTATGGTTTACAGTGGTATTAATATGTATATTTATCCAAAACTTAGTCTATAGGTTTTTGAGAAGTACCTAAAACCCTTCAAAACATGTTCATTCAAGGACCAAGTTTTGTGCTAAAAGTCAAATGACAATGGGATAAGATGTTAAAGTCAATAAAATATAATTTATATTAAATTAAAGGTTTGAAATATTACATTTATCAATAAAAATATATGAATATAGCTTTAACAAGGTATGAATCAACAAAACCGCTCAAGAGGACAAAGAAACAAAATAGAGTTCAAGTTTAGAATGACCAATAGACAAAGTTGTAGGAGGTTCAAATTGAGATAATTTCAAACTAGGTGTATTATGAAGAATGATTACATTATATTCCTAATTCCTATAATGATAAGATAAGGTTTTGGACATTCAAAACCCATCTAATAGTCCTGTAAGACATATTGACTCTCAAGATCTATCAAACAAGCCTAATATGCAATAGGAGAAGGATTGAGACGATCCAAATAAGTGTTACAGGTCTACACCAATGAGAGTTGTGATAGTTATTATTCAAATGGTGTCATAATTCCCATCAAGAACCTTTCTATCTTTTTTTTAGCTTATGACAATGATGTATATTATAGTTTATATTATGATCTTGGGTCTATTATCAGGTTATAGGTCTACCAAAGATCATAGTAAGAGTTAAATAATCTAATAATTATAGGTCTACTATTCATCTCATAATAAGACCTAATTTTTTTTTTAAAACACCAAGAATCTCAAGGTTGTGTTGAGAAGAAAATAACAAGTTTTGCATGGGTTCAATTATGAGTTTGCATGTTTAAAGGCTTCTACAAGGAAACATAAGGATTTTAAAACATGATCTAGACATATATAATCCTTACAAAATGATGAAAGGTGTCCATAATCAATTAAATCCTATTAGTGGGGTTATTAGAGTCTCACGAAATATATATTAAAAATGAAATAGGTTGGTGGGTATAAAATAGTCAAAAATGGATCTCTCCAAGCATGAAAGAAGTATATAATGTTAGGAATATGCCTCTACCAATGAGTACATGATCATTAGGAGAATGATGGATGTAGGAGTGTAATTTTTAGGTTAATCATGACATTTCATGCCATTAAGGTGGGAATCCAACCTAAATTTCAAACTTGAGCTAAAACCTCTCCAACATGCATGCATAGAGGTGGAGATGAAATGAGTTAAGGTAAGACATATGGGATTCAAGAGGATAAAACAAAAAATACATGAGTTATAGAACATATATCATCCACCAAGACACTGATAATACTAAAATATTAATCAAGTAAGCCTCTCCTTTATGGCTACACCCATTCTCTCCTTAGAGGTCATCATTATGGTAGCCTAAGACATTGAAGAGGGCATAGTGTTATCATGTTTCATTTATATTCTCCTTAGAATAGGATAATTCATGTTGAAGTAGTTGTGTTTATTTAGATGATTATTTATTCTCTTCTCATTCTCTAATAATAGGGGTTGAGAATGCCTCTTTTTGATTCCCTCTCTTGATTGTAATGAGCCTATGCTCATTTGAGAACTTGTACTATTGGATTTCAAGCCTTAGAATTAATGAAGAGAGTGATTTTACCTTATTAATACTTACATATTATGTGTGATATTTGTGTTTTATAGATATATAATTTTTTAATAAGTATTCTTTCTTGTATATGTCCATTTCATTTCACCTTTATGCAAGAAAGTTCATCTTTATAGTTCACATGTTGTGTTAGTATTGGTTATGCAAGTAATTAGTTATGAAAATTTGATTATGTCTCAAATAGGATCTTTTATCTATCTTCCTTCTACTCCCAACATAAGCTATCTCCTTCATGTGAAATAATGATGCATGGAAACCTAATTAGGAGAGTGTGTAATATAATTTCAGCCTCTTGTTAATCCTATTATACTATCATAATCAGGTTATTAAGTCATAAAATCAGGTGTATCACCTCATGTTTATTTTTATAGTTTTTATTTTCTCTCTTTTCGTTTAGAATCATATATTAGGACTAGTTAGGTGATTAACTAAGGGAACTAGACCACTCTAGATATTTACCCCTCATACAAGCTCACCCACAACCTGAGGGGTTTGTCCATTAGATTAGTTAAAGGGAGAAACCTCGAAACCACTTAACTAAAGGGTGCACTTCAAATTAATAATAGTTTATGTCATGCTTGGTGGGATGTGTTTTATAGGTCTAGTTTGATTTAGTTGAATATTTGGGGATATCATCAAAAAATTGTAGTAGAATTTAACTCTTTTAAAAGTCATCTAGTGAGTAGAAGCTTGTTTAGTTGTAGAAAAATACATTAGTATCATGCCAAAGGAGACAAGGTCTTGTATGAGAGGCATAAATTTTGAGTTTTTATAGTTATCTTTCACTCATAAGAGAAAGTGGACTCCCACTTCATAATCACCTAAAAGGAAAAAGATAAGTTCTATGCAACCTTATCTAAGAACACATTATACACCTCTATTTTGAATATTTCCTAGGCCTAGAAGGATATTAAACCAACATATTCACATGGGTTCCCAAAGAAAAAAACTATTTTTAATATTTAAAAAAGGGAATCCATTAAAGATTCAGTTATATGATGACATACTAGTGTAATATTTTAATAACATTCCTTCATTCACTAGTGAAGACACCACCACACCAATTTATCATATTAGGACATATGCAACATTTACCTAGTTTACCATGCCACCCAATAAAATGTAGCTATCATGATTTTATCGACATACTTTAAGGGGAGAGACCTTTAGTGGTATATAGGTATAAAAAATATTCTCTCCATAGTTGGGATGTTTTTGGGGAGAAGTTATGTCAATAATTTTAAGGCAAGAGTGACCACCTATCACTCATGGAGCATTTAGCCACTATCAAGAGAGTTCCACATGAGTTCATGGTGGACTATAGTTTTAAGTTTCAAAATACATGGAATATGATTCCATACCTATTAAAACCTACTCATAACACTACCTTTTTATATTATTTAAAGTGTTTGAATAGTGACATAGTTGTGATGATCCAATATATGGGAGGTTTAACCCTTATTGATTCCTTTAACATTGCCATTAAGACTAAGAATTATCTTATATAGGATGGGAAATTTTCACCAAGGACAACCTTGAAACTTTTCCTATAATAACCACCCCCTACACATCCTTTACTACGTATAATTCCACCCATTCAACCTACATCAATATCTATCCTAGATGTAAAAATATAATGATCTACCCCTACTACTCCCATAAATCAACTTCACGAGATCAAGTCACTCTTACAAAGTTTTGGAAATGAACTACTTTCTCGTAAAAGACAAAAAGTACAAAATACTAGGCCATATCATCCTTAAAATCAATAATACCAACCTTATAAATAACCATACTAAGGTAATTATCAATATGAAGGATAAGTGACTCATGTTATGCCTTATCAAATTCATAATCTCAATGTTGACATCACCTCCAAAGTAATTATACCTATATAAAACAACCTCACTGAAGACTATGAGTGGTGTTACCTTTACATCCATCCATAAAATTAGACCGCCCATCCTAATTGAGTAATTAATAAGGGATTAATGTCCAAAACATGTCCTCTTCTCAAGAAAAATCTAGTGAACTAACTGCACAAGTTAAAATAATACCTGAACTAAATAAAGCATAAAATGAGTCCACTCTGATCAATTGGAAATAAGGTGAATTTTGTGGCATGAATCAAGTGAAGTGGTATAAAAATCAAGAAACTTAGGTACTCATAACATAATTTATAATAAGAGGGTGATTTATGAAGATGCATATCCTCCAAATGATCAAGTTTCTACCTCTCTAGTTCTTCATGAAACCATGAATGGGAGCTAAATTATTGGATTACCTCAAGAGAAATATGGTAAAGCTATCAAAAAGGGAACTCAACCTTAAATTGGTTAAGTTAATTCCATACATACTCCCCATGTAGCAACTAAGTAAATAATAGTATTCGGAGCTTTTCAATTTCAATCCAATCAAGTTATCCCTCAAAAACTATAGTTCCAAAACCAATACAAAAGGAGTGAGTTATACTCTAAGCATCAAGTTTCATCTACTCAAGCCAAATATAATGTTTCTAGTCCTAAATTATAACCAAGGGTTAGTGTCATTCCTTTCAACATAATTTAACAAATTAAGAATATAAATGTCAATATTTCCATGTGGGACACATTATCCATTCTGGGTAAAAATAGTTTGTTATAATAAACATTATCTGAACCTCATCCTTCAATAGAAACAACAATGGAAGAATTATTACTTTCCAATATAGATGAGTCAAAATCAATCCCTATTGATATATCTCATTCCAAGGGGGGATCATCAAATGTAAGTGATAAGCCTCTTCATTTTTACCTTTCTCTTATCATATGTTATTATTTGGTACATAACCCCATGATTTATTCATGGATAAGTAGTTTTATGATGCCTAAGTTTGTGGCTAATAAACTAGGCTTGAAATATGAACCAAAAGCTATAGGAGTATTTCAATTATATGGTACAACCACAAAATAATTAGTTTAGTCAAGGTACTGAGTCTTACCTTGCATACTTATCCTAATGTCTTAATAAAGGAATATGTTTTAATTATAGACCTCCCTCCCTAATTTGGATTATGCCTATCTAGGGAATTTATAGCTAATATTGGAGGTTACTTGTCATTATATTATTCTCATATGTTGTTTAGGATAAGGTATTGTACTAAATTCATCATCAAGTTTGAGCCAATTTCCCAATATCATTAAAATCTATATATGCCTAATATTTTCAATGCTCATTGCATAATTCTAGATTAAGAAGAGGTTAATTTTAACCATAAACCATACTTTATTCTTATGGTAATCCCTAATATTTTTATTGATGAATGGGGAACTTCAAATTTTGAACATGATCCTTATAAGATCATTACAAAAACTAGTTTAGGCAACTACATCTTGCATGAGGAGGATACAAGTCTTAGTTATTATTGTATGTATGAGGAAGACTCTATGATACCTAATATTTTGAAGCCTCAATAAAATATTGAAATATATTTAGATCCAACTGAATACCTTGATTAAGCTTGGCACTTATACTTTGTTCTTGTTGAAAATATTGATGCTGATAGTGGGCTATTGGTTCAAAGATAATGGGCTAAATATATTTATATATTTGTAGTTATTAATAGTCATCTTGGCATAGATAAAAGCATCATAATAAATGATGTACAACATGTTACATTGGTAAATGAAGGTAATTACTCTTATAAGCATCAATCAAAATTTTATAAAGCCTTGGAAACTCAAGGAGAATCTAATGAGATTTGGAAACAATATTATGATATCCTTGAAGAATTTGAAACCCTTATTGAGATAAAGGAACCTCAATAACAATGTGAAGACACAAATCATCTTGTAATAACTATTCCTAAACTTGACATTCCCAATGATACTCTATATTACCAACATAAACTTGAAAAATTAGGAGTAAGGTCTATTGTCCTAAGAAAATATGAATTATTGCCTAGTCTTAATGATAGTTTACAAATTTATCATTTATCTCAAAAGGAGGCTGATTTGATTTTACAAGACTAGTAAAGATGTAAGTAAAATATCATGACCAAATTATGACATTGAATGCTAATGAAATATCAAAAGGCTTTAATAACCCAAGAAGTACACTTGGCTCAGTTGACCAGATGGATAATGAGAAAATAAGTTTGGTAATTCAAGAAGTAGACAATGGACTAATAGTCATGGCCAAGAAACCATTATTGAAGGATAACATGTTATTTGGTCAATTTATAAAACTAGCTCCCAAAATTATCTTTCAACTAGATGGTGACATTCTTGCTTGGAGTAGAGAAGAGCTCAGGGGGTTTTATTTTGATATAGGCTAAGTGAGTCATTTTTTGAGTATTTCACATAGTAGTTAGCTATTTTTTTCCTCAAAGTTTTGATTCCACATTATTTTAGTAATTTATTTCTATTTTATCTTTTCCCAAGCATTTTTTAGATGTTCTTATAGTTCTTTCTCTATCTTTTTATATTTTAGAAGTGAGTTTTAGTCTTCTTAAATCTATTCTAGTAGGGTATATCTTTTAATTTAAGTTACTCTTTAATTCCATGTTAAATGGACTTGATAAGGTAGTTGGTATTAGTTTTTAGATGGGAAAATACTCCTATGAAGTCACCATAATGTTGGATGTTATATCCACCCATGGTCCCTAGAATATTTGCCTACTCAAAGAGGGTTTTTTTTTAAAAATTAGTTCAATACTCTTCTTTTTAAGCATCTCATGAGAACTTGGTATGTTTAAAACCATGTATGCATGAGTTTATCATACTTTTGAAGACCTTGAAAGAGTCTTTTGGTCTTTGTCATGAGTCATGGTTTTTGTTAAGTCTTAGGTTATTATTTAATATATAATATTTGTGTCTTAAAGATTTTCAAATTCTTGGTTCACCTTGTTAGATCTCACTCCATGTCTAGGGTCATCTCAATGAAAGTAATGCAACCTTTGGTTTGAGGTCTAGTTATGGCATCACGTGAAAAAATCATGTTTTAAAAAAAGGTTAGTTTTGATAAAAAATAAGGTCATAAAGGATTATTATAAGGAATAACCAAGTCATAGATACACCCAAAAAAGTCTCAAAGATGAATTTGAAGGTGAAAAAGGGGTCAAAATGTCTTGTTATTGAACCATTTAAGTCATTATTTTGAAATGAGCTTTTATAATTCCTTATAAGTATAGATAATACTAAATTGAATCTCCATCACTTCCTCCATGTGTACAAACAATTAAAAGTGGTGTTATAAACTATTTTCCCCTCCATTTTGTCTTTTAGTGGTTGTCATTCCTTTTCCAACATGGGAAAGTGCCTTTAACATCCCAAAGCCATTTCATTGAAGCTTAGTTATGGATGTCTCCTTTTTACTAAATATTTTTTTAGGTTTATTAAATTCCAAGTAAGTCCAATCATGGATGAAAACTAGTGATTTCAAGAAAATATTAGAAGAAAATATGTTTCCATGGAGGTTACAACCCAAAAAACTATAGGTTTTGGCCTAAAGGCCCAAATCACAAAGGTTTCATGAAGGATCATGCATTAGGTGAAGTTAAAAGGATTTATTTATATAATTAACAAATGTGTCTAGTCTCCTTGATGCTTTTTTTGAGAGGGAACAAGTAGTAGAGCTTCCAAACAAGGAGTTCTTCATGAAAAATAGAGGTTATGGGGTTTTTGAAAATATTACAAAACATTAAAATAGGTTCATATGTTAGGTTAGAGTAATTTTATGTAACTAACATAATTATCAATCTATAATAGTTATTTTAGGTTAATATCTATGTTAAAAAGTTTAAAACTAGGCCAAAACTAACTAGAATCTCTTTCACAAACCTATACTAGCTATTTTCTAGGTTTTACTATAAAATATGATAAGATTAATTGGCCTATAAGACCATTGGGTAAGGATTAGGAGGTCTTAAAGGACCTATTTCATTTGTTAGTATAAAAAATAATCAGGCAAGGCTATGAACTATTGTTAACAAGTCAAAGGTTACCTGCAATCAGCTCAATGCAGATAGGGTTTGAAGTTTGGTCTCATTCCAATTAATGTATGGATAATTATGGATATTATAAAGTGTGATGAGTATATTTATAATTATTAAAATTCATCAAACTAGATTATTTGTCTTCAAGTTATGTCAAATAGTCTAGGAGACCATAAACTACCTCTAAAATGCCTTAAACCCTAAGAGCCTATTGAACCATTCTTGATTATTTAAATAATTTTATAATTTATTAAATGAAAAATATAGGTTTTTAGATGTTTTATATAATATTTAATCACTATCCAAGGATTTTTTAAACCTTGAGATTCGTTCTCTAGGGTTATAGTTAATTTCAAGGAAAAAAATAGAATTGTAGGTCTGAGAATGGAACCATGTTTTCTGTGATGTCCCTTACTTAGGGACTCTTTTTCTTCCTACAAATGCTCTGATACCACTGTAATATCCCCTCCAAAACAAGAAATATAGCAACACAAAAAACATTGAACAAGATATAACTTTAGTTGAATAAATTTAGAATGATCACAATAATATAGTCTCTGAATAGCAAATTACAAATCTTATCACTCGTCCTTTTAAACTATTACAATTGCAGTGCTTTCTCATGCATATAAATATGAAATATAGTCTTAAAAACCCTGGCTTATCAAAACTGGAAGTGAAAATTGAATTCTGGAAGGTCTCGGCCCTTCTGTGTCGACACACAGTCGCCATCGTTGGTCGATATCTCACCGACGTCGGTCTCTGTCGGTCGGATTTCTGTCGACGTCGGTCTTCAGTCGACCGATGTCGATCACTAAAAACCCTCTATCTGCTGAGGTCGATTCCTGCACTAATCTGTATGAACCTGTACGGACTTTGTATGACCACCACTTAAGCACAACTTCCCTATTTTCAACCCCTGATCTGGAAATATATGTCTCTAGCACAGTAGATCTCTAGCTGTATAATTTATTGAATCAAAACATAAAGCAATAAATACCTGGAATATCTATGATAACTTCTGTGTGAAGTTATCTCACAAACCTAAAATTCTATGATAACCTCTGGATGAAGCTATCTCTCACTTTGGCAATATATCAGCTGATATCCCATAGCCTCTTAATTGCACACACTGAAGAGGGAACGTTCTCCAATGCAGATGGAATCCTTGAACCCTAGGCTCAGTCTTCACAGAAGAAATTCTCAAAATCAATATCAATAATCAATAGCATAATGAACAATGGCCTCCATGAGAAACCCTTATACCCTCAAAAAGATATGCTTTCCCTAATTAGGGTTTCTTAAATTAGAATTAGGGTTTCTAATTAAAAATAGGCTAAATAATTAATATTTGATTAAATCAATCAAATATTAATATCTCCCTCAATACATGTCGGATCGACGAACCGATCAAAGCTAGTGAATCAGGGAGTGATTCCGCACATAACCATACCATAATAAAGGCACTCCACTGCATATCAAATATCCCTAAAAAGTAGGAGCCCTAGCCAAATATGTCTAAAATAACTTGAATGAAAATCAAATGTAGAAATCCTGTGAATCAAAGTCAAGCCAAGCTCCATTATGACCCTCTATCCATCCTATTAGCCTATGAGGGTCGCATAATAGGCTAACCATGAACTCAGAACATGTCAATTAAAAAGGGGACATGACAATCCGCCCCTCCTGAAATTGCTTGCCCTCAAGCAATCACTGAATGACAAATAAATCAATCCACTTGGATCCCAAATATAGTTTTGATCTCCACCACTGTCAATTAACACGACCCCCATGCCATGTCCATCCCAACTCTCATGTAATGGTGTCACATCATCTCTAATACTAAGATAAGCACTCCAACATCCAATCCATAAATGAAAATCAGCAAGCAAACTCCTTACTTGAATAATATCTTAAACTGGATAGTGAAGACTAGAAATAGTCATATCATCATCAACCTATGACCCGGCTGTAACAAAAAGTTGAGTCCTCACCACATGTGACAACTCCTGAACTGAAGTCACCTCAAGACCAAGCTCATCCTCATACCTCTCCTGTGTTGGTGCCAATGTGCACTCGTCATCGCTCTCTATCATGTCATGTGGTATAGGTACCTCCATCCGATGAAAAAACATATATTTGAAGCTGCTGCCCCATATTGCCTTAAGAATGTGTGTCTTCCCATCAACATCAAAGAGAACCTCCATGTCCTTGAGATGAAGAGTAACTTCTTCAAATGAATGAAGCCAATTCATACCCAAGACTAAGTCAATATCCCCCATGTTTACCACATAATAATCAGCCTTGAACTCATAATTGTTCAAGCACAATGGGAGGTCTCTAATCATACACTCACACTTGACCATCAGCTACCTTAACACTGATGCCCTCAAAGTCTACGATAGTGAGCCCACGCTTCTCCACAAATCTAGCATCTATGAAATTATGTGTGGCTCCTATATCAAGAAGGGTGATAACCTTCTGCCTTGCCAAAACTCCATGGAGTCTGAATGACTCATCTGACTGAATACTGGATATGCATGCCTCTTGAATGTGAAGCTCCAACTCTACTTCTGCATTAGGCCCTGAAGCCTCTTCCTTTGCCCCCTCAAAACTGTTCTGCTACTCGAAATCCTCAGAATTTGAATCCTCATAGTATACCCACATCATACGATTCGCCTTGCCCTTAGGCCTCAAAGGACAATCGTGATGGATATCATATGGTCCTTTGCAGTAGAAGCAAAGCTTCTTCCTACGTAAATCATTAAGCACCTCACGATCTAAAGGTGGTGCTGCCGGATTGGCTTTTGAATCATTTTTAACCCTGGATTTATCTATGTTAAAATCCGGTCTCTCTGTATCCCCGTGGGAGTGCTTATGGTCTCTAGACGAAGAAGCACCTCTGGAGTTAAATTTATTGGATGGGGCTGCCATCTCCATACTCCATGCCTTCTTCATAGCTACCTGTAAAGAAGGAGGATCAAAGGCTTTGATCCAACCTCTCAATGGCTCTGACAATCCCTCTATGAAGAGAACTACCAATCTACGCTCTGAAATATTGGGCACCATGACTGCCAATCTCTGAAACTCACCAATGAAGGACTCCAAGTTACCAGTTTGTCTCAACTGTGCCAGATCTCAAAAGTAAACCTCAAGATCTTTCCTGTCAAACTGCTCAACCAATCTATCCACAAAGTCCTCGTACTCTGTTACCTGATTATGCTGAAGTGTTACCATACCATGGTACCACCAATCATGTGCTACTCCATCTAAGTGCAAAGTGGTGTATTTGATGGCATCTATCTCTGACATTGGTCTCAATGCTAGAAAGGTGTCAAGCTTATGAACCCAAGCTTGAGCTGTCATCTTACCACTGCCATCAAAAGTAGTCAAAGAAAGCTTACCAGTAGCCTTCTACAGCTCACTGAATTGAACTCTAGGCTTCCTGTCCTGTCTAACCAATCTGTAGTGCTCTCTCCTAAGATTGACAAAATGATCAAAGGTCATCCTCTCTTGGACATGAAGAGGTAATAAGTCCCACTCATCATTTGCAGCCATGTAAACATCTATAAATGGGTTATTCCTTGCTTCCTCTACTGGTGCCTCTAGTTCTTCTTGAACAAAAGTAGGATGTGTAGGTCTATCAGCTATTCTGGAGTGAGTCTGCTGTGGTCTTTGATTAACCGTAGCACTCCTATCATCTCTTTGGTCCCCTTTTTGTCCATCAGGTGTGTTCATTCTCTCTATCATAGTCATAAGTGCCTGAAGTGTCTGAGCCATCTGCTGTTGGCTTGTCATCATAGCACGCTGAAATTCTCTGGTGCCCTGATCAGCATCATACCTATGGCCCCTGGGTGGGCTGCCCTCATGTCTGTCACTCATGATGGTCGGTCGCTGATCTAACACCTGAGTACCTTCAAGCAAGGCTCGACTGCGTGTGTTATACTTGTGTGGTCCCAACTCTTGTGGCTGCATAAGATCTATACACCCTCAGGCTGGCAGGATTTAGCTCTGATACCACTATGATGTCCCTTACTTAGGGGCTCTTTTTCTTTTTACAAATGCTCTGATACCACTGTAATATCCCCTCCAAAATAGGAAATATAGCAACACAAAAAACTTTGAACAAGATATAACTTCAGTTGAATAAATTCAGAATGATCACAATAATATAGTCTCTGAATAGCAAATTACAAATCTTATCACTTGTCCTTTTAAACTATTACAATTTCAGTGCTTTCTCATGCATATAAATATGAAATACAGTCTTAAAAACCCTGGCTTATCAAAACTAGAAGTGAAAATTGAATTCTGGAAGGTCTCGGCCCTTCTGTGTCGACACACAGTCGCCGTCGTCAGTCAATATCTCACCGATGTCGGTCTCTGTCGGTCGGCTTTCTACCAACATCGGTCTTTAGTCGACTGATGTCGGTCACTGAAAACCCTCTGTCTGTCGAGGTTGGTTCCTGCACTGATCTGTACGAACCTGTACAGACTCTGTACGGCTACCACTTAAGCATAACTTCCCTATTTTCAACCCCTGATCTGGAAATATATGTGTCTAGCATAGTAGATCTCTAGCTGTATAGTTTATTGAATCAAAACATAAAGCAATAAATACCTAGAATATCTGTGATAACTTCTGTGTGAAGTTATCTCGTAAACCTAAAATTCTGTGACAACCTCTGGATGAAGCTATCTCTCACTTTGGCAATATATCAGCTGATATTCCACAGCCTCTTAATTACACACACTGAAGAGGGAACGTTCTCCAATGCAGATGGAATCCTTGAACCCTAGGCTCAGTCTTCACAGAAGAAATTCTCAAAATCAATATCAATAATCAATAGCATAATGAACAATGGCCTCCATGAGAAACCCTTATACCCTCAAAAAGATATGCTTGCCCTAATTAGGGTTTCTTAAATTAGAATTAGGGCTTCTAATTAAAAATAGGCTAAATAATTAATATTTGATTAAATCAATCAAATATTAATATCTCCCTCAATACATGTCAGATCGACGAACTGATCGAAGCTAGTGAATCAGGGAGTGATTCCGCACATAACCATACCATAATAAAGGCACTCCGCTGCATATCAAATATCCCTAAAAAGTAGGAGCCCTGGCCAAATATGTCTAAAATAACCTGAATGAAAATCAAATGTAGAAATCTTGTGAATCAAAGTCAAGCCAAGCTCCATTATGACCCTCTATCCATCCTATTAGCCTACGAGGGTCGCATAATAGGCTAACCATGAACTCAGAACATGTCAATTAAAAAGGGGACATGACATTTTCATTGCATTCAAAAGGGTATTTTCAAGAAGTAATAGGATTCAATATAATAAATAGAGGCTATAAAATAAATTGTGTCTCCATAACTCCCTCCATCTATACAAACAAGTCAAGGGGGTGTTATAAACTATTTATCACTCCATTTTGTCTTTTAGTGGTTGTCATTCCTTGTTCCAACATGGGAAATTACCTTTAGCATCCAAAAACCATTTCACCTAAGATTAATTTTAGATGCTTCATGGTTCCTAAAACATTTTTTATGGTTATTCAATCTAAAAGAGGTATAATCATGGATGAATACTATTGGTTTCCAGCAAAGAGGTGAATATAACAAGTTTCCATGGAGGCTGTAGCCTAAAACATTATAAGTTTTAACCTAAAATTACAAAATCATAGAGATTTAATGAAGGATAATTAATGATGTGAAGTTAAATGGAATTATTCAAAAACTTACAAAATGTACCAAATATCCTCGATTCATTTTTAGAGCAAGAACAAATAATAGAGCTTCCAAATAGGGAGTTCTTCTTGAAAAAGTAGAGGTTATGGGGTTTTATAAAATATTGAAACACAATACCATAGATTCCTCAGTGAGGTAAGAGTCATGAGAAGTCACTCACCTCATGATCAATCCATTATAGGTTTTATAAGAGAATCTATGTGCTAAAAAGCTCAAAACCAAGCCAAAACTAATTAAAATCTCATTCACAAACCTAGATACGATATTTTATTAGACGTACTATAAAATTTGAGAAGATTAATGGGACTACAACACAATTTAATATGTAGGAGGAGGTATTAAAGGAACTATTTCATGTGTTAATAATAAAAACAAATCAAACAGGACTATGAATTATTGTTAACAGGTCAAAATTTACTAATAAATAACTTAATGAAGACATAATTTAAATTTTGATCACATTACCCCTAATGTATGGAAATTATGTATATTAAATAAGTTTGAGGAGTCTATTAATAATTACTCATAGGCTTCAAACTAGATCATTGGGTTACATGTCACGTCAAATAGTCTAAAAGACCATAAATTACCTCTAAAATGCCTTAAACCCTAAGAACTTGTGGATAAATTTTTTGTTTCAATATTATTATAATGGAGTGCCTAAGAAATATATGTTTGGATATGGTTTATAGACTCTCCAACCAACCTAAAAGTAATTTTTAAACGTTGAGATTCATTATGTAGGGTTTTAGTTAATTTCAAGACAAAGGGAAATAATTGTAGGTCTAAGAAAAGAACCATGCTTTCATTACATGTAAAATTTATTATCATAAAGTATAAAATATTAAATATAATACAATTCCACCTAATAAAACATCCAAGACTATTCTAGGTATGGTTCAATCCCACAAGAGCACAATTGTAGTGTTTTAGGGAGGTTTTAGTCTTGAATACTCTTACATATGGATACAAGACAATAATGGGGATTTGAAATGATTTTGAGTTACTTCCTATAGGATGGAGCCTAAAACCAAAACCAAAAATATTATTTATTCATCTCCATTCTATCTAAATATGTAGTTGGACTCATGGAAACTAGTTATAAAATAGAGTAGTGGTGTTTCAAACAAAGACATCTACAAACCTAAAACTAATTATGGTTATTTAAAGAGTTCATTATTCTTATTCCCTAAATGAGAATAATATAAATATCCCTGATAGTTATTTATAACTAACCTTGCCTTAAAAATTGAGGTATAGGTCATAAATATCCTTCTCAAGTGTCAAAGAAGGCCTCAAACTTGAAATGTCATTCACATGTCTCCAATATAGGAGTGTAGTTTAAATACATTTAGGATGTTTTAAATGAGGTATAAAGTTCAACCAAGACTAAAACCTTCATTTAATTATCTTCATTTTTATTTTACAAGGGTATAGTCTCATGGAGGTTAGTCTTAGGATAGAATAGTGATGTATTAAGCTTGAGAGAGAACTTACAGGCCTATATACCAAGAATGGTGGAATTTTGTATACATTATTGGGTGATTCCTTCTAAGATTATGCTTCACTAAAGATAAATATAACATTATAAAACATAAAATACCATCCCAAGTATGGTATAGACCTATAAGATCTCAATTTTTATGGTTTGGAGAAGGTTTTAGTCTTGAAGGCACTTATACATTTCTGTAGGCGTAGTGATGGGGTTCCCAAGGAAGTTCTATGGGATCCTCTCCAAAAGATCACCCTTTATAATGTATTAAATAAGGTTTAATGAGTTTAAAATTTGAATAGTAATATATTAAAGATACAAATAGGAATAATATCCTACAAAAAAAAATGAGGTCTCAAGAATGCAATGAAGCATCAAGAAACTATAGTCTTATAAAAAGAAAAGATTACAAGTTTATTAAAGGATACAATAGGAGGTCATAATAGAAACATATTAACTTAAAATGTTATTTTTAATCAAATTCAATACCATTAATCCAATGGGTTACAAATTCATAACTATTCATATTAACTTCTTAGTTCATGGTTTTAACTTGAGAAGCTCTAACATGTTTGTGAGAGGATATAAAGCTTATAACATGTTTGGAGATGTCCTTTAATAGATTTAATGGATAAAAAAGTAAAATAATTAATGGATTGGTCTCATGAGAATAATAATAAAATATTCAATTGTATTTATATCTTAGGAGAGAATGCACAAGTTTGTAGGCATCAAGATGAATTTTTCATGGAGTTTTAGGCATCTTCCTCTCAAGGCTAAGTATTAAGCAAAGGTTTATATGATTCCAAAATAAATTTGGAAATAATTTACATGTAAATCACATGTATTGAATGAATTATAGACTCACATGTATAGTTTCCATGAAATTTATTATAGCTCATGAACAAGGAATATTATCTTATGAGCATTATCAACTAAAATGGAATTCAAATAATGATCAAATTTAGTCAAGATAACAGTATATTTTACCATTTGTTGAATGGTCTAAGATATGAAAATTAGTTTCCTATAAACATTATAGTTATGGGGGGAATATTTCATAATACATAATAATATCAAACAATTCATAACAATTTAAACACCCCCAACACCATTACTCTCATGGTTTACAAGCATAGTCTACCTATTACAATCAATAAATTAGTGTTTGTTCTTATCAATGTAAGACTATTAAAACATGGATGGTGTTTGGATAATGTTGTGTATAAAAGAGAGTTATAATTTTTTTTTTAAATTTAAAATTAATGATCACATGCCACATCTCCCCTTATATTAACTATTAGGTTCTGCTCAATCCATGAAACCCTAGGTTAGCATCATGAACACTAAAATGTTTATATCTATTGAATGAAAAATCATAATATATTTAAATTTTATAGGAGATTTAAGGAGAGGGTATTTTAAAATAATAAAATGGTCCCATATTTTAAGATAATTATAATTCAATACACATAATTTTTCCTTGTACGATTGTAAATGGGCCTAAAATAATGTTTTAGAGAGACAAAAATGGTCATATCTTTCAAGGGAACCTTGAAACATGTATGAAGCTTTATGGAATGATAGTGAATGATTTTAATAATATTTTTAAGGTTTTTTCTTATTGTTTTAATTTGTATGGAGAAGGGTATTTATCCAAAGCTTAGTCAAGGGGTCTATGAGAAGAACCTAAAACCCTAACAAACCTATGTCTTGTTCATTTAAGTACCAAGTTTGGTTCTAAAATTCAAATGATGATGGGAGAAGACATTATATTTAATTAAAAATACTTGTAAACTTCAATAAAATATTAAAAATATTACCTTGATGGATACATTGATCTAGAGATATCTTGAATAAAGTATATATCAACAAACCCCCTCATAAGGACAAAGAAACAAAATGGAGTTCAAGTTGAGAAAGAATAAAAAATCATACAAGATTTTTAAGTTGAGATCATTGTAGATTAAAAGTATCACAAAGTATGTTTATGTTATATTATTGATGGTTAAAATGAGAAGAGATGATTTTAGACCTTCAAATCCCAACCAACAGTCTTGTAGGACATCTTGACTCTCAAGATATATCAAATAGGCCTAATATGTAATGGGAAAAGGTTTAAAAGGGTTTATATTTGTGTTTTATGTCCACATAAATAATAGGGATAATTTTTATTATTCAAATGGTGCCATAATTCCCTAAATAACCTCTCTATCTTCTTTTACCTTATTATAATGATATATGCTCTAGGTCATGTTATGATCTTAGGTATATTGGCACGTTACAGATCTAACAAGGATCATAGTAGGAGTTAAAGAATGTAAAAATTATAGGTTTTCTATTCAAGGTATAGGAATATGTAAATAATTTTGAAACATCACCAAAAATATCAGTGTTGTGTTGAAAAGAAATGAACAAGTTATCCACTAGTTCAATAATGAGGTTACATGTTTAAAGGTTTTTATAAGGAAACACAATGAATATGAAGCATGATATAAACATATATAATGCTAAGGTAGTGATTCAAGGTGTCTAGAAGCACTTTAATCCTATGGGTGTGGTTTTCAAGGTCTCATGAAAGATATGTTATAAATGGTATAGGTTGGCAAGTATAAAATATGCCAAAATGGAGCTCTCCAAGCATAAAAATACTTTTTAATTGAAGAAATAGACCTATTTCAATGAGTAAAAGGTATTTAGGATCATGATGCACACAGGATTTACATTTTTATGTCAATAATAATCTTTACATGCTATTAATATAGGAGTTAGGGAACACATATCATCCATCAAGCCACCAAGAAGACTAAAATTACTAAGAAAGTAATCCTATCATTGATGGATACACCCATTTTCTCCTTAGAGGTCATCAATATGGAAACCTAATGTGTTAAATAAGGCATAGTGGCATCATGTTATAGTTATCTTCTCCTTTAAATAAGCTAAATCATGTTGTAATAGATGCATTTATGAAACCTATTAGTTATTCTCTTCTCATTATCTTATAAAATGGGTTGAGAATGCCTCTTGTTGTATCCCTCTACTAGTTGTAACAAGACTCTACTTGTTTCATAACTTATACTATTGGCTTTCAAGCCTTTAAATTAATAAATAAACTGATTTTACCTTATTCATACTTGTATTTTCTATTTGATACTAATTTTTTATAGATATACAATTTTAGAAGAAATATTCTCTCTTATATATGTCCAATTTATTTCACCTTTATACAATAAAGTTAATCTTTCTAGGTCAAATGTTGTGTTAGAGTTGGTTATGCAGGTAATTAGTTGTGAACATTGGTTGATTGTGTCTCAAATAGGACCATTTAGCTATGTTAAATATAGTATTATAATAATCCATTGACTTCATGTAAAATATTGATGCATGAAAACTTTATTAAGAGAATGTGTAAGATAAGTATAACCTATTTTTAGTCCTACTATGTTATCATAAGCAGGTAGAGGAGTCATAAAATAATTCGTGTATCACCTCATGTTTATTTTTTTAATTTGTCTTTTCTCTATTTTCATATTAAAATGTAGAGTAGGACTAGTTAGGTGATTGGCCAAGGGAACCAAACCTTTCTAGATATTCACCCCTCACACATGGTCATCCACAACCTAAAGGGTGTTTCTATTATATCAATTGAATGTAAAATCCTTGAAACCACTTATATGAAGGGTGCACTTTAGACTGATATCAATTACTTGTAGTTATAACCTAAACCATAGTGGAAATTATAGAGGGTTTTGGCTACATCAACTGATCCCATTCGATATATGAATATTTAGAATATAGGTTTTGGTTATAGATATTACAATACCATATATTTTTTTCATATTTTTTTAACCAGTGTTGAGGTCAAGATATCCCCATTTCTTAAAAATGGGTACCCATGTGTCAAATTGTGAAAATTTGTACCTTGAAATTGACATTCACTTGATCAAAGTATCATTCACATGATTACGCATAATTTCTATTTGAAGATCATCCACACCTTGGTCTAACTGACTTATTTTTTCATGGTCATAGTTAATCTTATCTAAAGTGCAAACATTGTATATTTATGTTTTAGGTTGTAGGTTTAATGGGGCCCATTTGGGAGTGAAAATTCTTAGGGTTTTGTGCTTCAATTTCAAATTGGTATTTTTCTAACCTTGGTTTATAATTGATTAATTAAATTCATATTTTAAAACCCTAGCCAAATGTTTTACTTGTAACTTTCAATTTAAATTTAATTTGGTGGGAGCTTTTATTTAAATTTAAGTGGGAGTGATAAATTATGCCAGGGACTCAATTTAATTTTTATCTTAAGGCTTGGTCATTTTTTTCTCAACACAACCAATCCTTGGGATAAAAATCCTATGCTTTGTCTATTTTATATCCTATGACCCCTTGGTCTATTTTACTATTAACATGGTCTAACTAATGTAGGGTCCCCTTTATTATCCTAGACATAGCCTAAAGTTTTAAATTGCATTTATGCAATAAAAACCTTAGGCTAAACCTTATTATATTAATTTTATTATTCAAAGGGTAATTTTTACATGTTATAAACTTAGCTTAAAAACCTTAGACTAAAGTATTTGCATTTATTAATATGATTAAAATATTGGTCCAAAGCTTTATGTATTTCCTGAGCTTATGTAATTAATTTTTTTGATTATAGGGACCAATCATATTTGACCCCATGGATTACAACATATGACTTGTGTTTTCCCATATATCAAGATCCAACAGAACAAGGTTAATGTTGAAAATTTAAGGCATGGTCCAAAGCTTTTAACATGAGTAAGTTCCAAATGATCGATGGTAAACATTACAGTGTACACATCTAATTGACATAGTGTAAAAATCCAAGACATAAATATAGTCATGTTAAAGATCAAGAAATTTCTAGAGATCATAGATCACATTTACTCACCCAATCAAGATATAATGGTGTGAGGCAAATAAAGGTTTTTCAATAAAGATACGAGAAAACATGAGACCACCAGATAACACATTTAGGAAGAAGGATGAACCTAGAAATGAAAAGTGGAAAACCTAACAAATAGTTCTAATGACATGATTAATTTTGATGATCACATGACCATAAATGATGTTCATGTGGATGTTAAATGATGGTTGCATGGATGTCAAATTTAAGATAGTAAAAATTCCATAAGACGAGCTTAAAATTGACCGTCCAATGACTGTCAATGAAGTTCCTATGAACATCAAATAATGGTCATGAGGATGTCAAATTTAAGATAATATAGAGCCTTGAAGATGTGTTTAAAATTTATGATAACGTGACCATTAATAACATTCATGTGACTGTCAAATCATGGTCATGAGGACATCAATTTTATGATAAATACTTGGATCCAAATTCAAAGTAAATGGCCATATTTTGAATAAGGATGAGTATAATTCTATGAAGATGCTATTTAAATTCCACATTAAAACCAAGTGGGTGCAATGTGCCAAATTGGAGGACTTACAAAACTAGTAATTCAAATTAGAGCCTAAATTGTCATATGTCTAAAGCATAATTCAATCTATAATTGAAGTATGATCCACTATGGATAAATTTAATGAAATCACACCCATGGAAACCTATACAAGTGTTTTAAGGGAAGATATATATCTCTATGTGACTTCAAAAAATAGGAAATTAGGAACAAGAGCTAAGGACTAAAGGGATAATGATAGGATCATGGATATGATTACTAAAGTCAAGAGTGAGAGGTGACAAAAAACTTAGAGTCTTGGCATATTGAGAGGATGAAATTTTAAGGAGACGATGGTAAATTTATAGTTAATAAATGATCAGTTTCAAATGGAAATAGAGATGATATAATAGAAATAGCTAGGCATTTCAATAGCAAAGAGACCTCAAGATCAAGTTAATTGAATTTGGAATATTCCATTTGTATTTTAGTTTGTATGTTATGTAGAATAATATTATTATTTTAGGAATGTGTAACTGGTAACACATCTTACCTATAAATCAGACTATTAAATATATCATTTGTTCCAAAAGGTCATAAAAAGGACACTTGTCCTATACACATGTATCAATGTAATGGGAAGTAACTAACTGACATACCTAATGGGTTGTCTATATAAGAAATTATTTTCATTTGTAAAAGAGGGAGTTCAAAGAGCCAAATTTACTTTGTAAACTTGGAGAAATTAATACAAGCAAGGAATTATAAAAACATTATCTAGTATTTTCTTGTGTTCATTGTTATCATGGCCTCTCTCTCACTTGTTTATTCTGACTTCTAGATTTGAATGTTTTTCATGAATTCTTGGTGTGTGTAGAATTATTGAAGATTTATTAACTTGTGCCAATTCTATTTTAACTAAAATTACTTATGATTATTTATTTTTCTTACTCTTCTTACATTTGGGGTAATGTTGTTTTCTTACAAGGTAAATATTTAAATTAAACTTGGTTCTTATTTGCATTATCACACTTTCCTTAGGAGTTTCCCTAATGTGCGATAGGATTTAGAATTAATCTATTTATTGTTACACATTGATTAAGTTCATGTATATATGATATTTGAACTTTGTCATGATGTTTGGAATGAAGATCAACATCTCTTTCTTCCCTACCCTTCCTTTTGCTCCTTTTTAACTATATCACCTTAGTTTAATTGTCATTGTAAATATTCATTTTAGATTAGTTTTTAGGTTAGTTATTGATCATAATTCACTATTATTGGCATAGATACTTCATATTTTTCATAGATCTATTATTTTTCCATGGTTTCTCTCAACCACCAACTAATATAAATATTGTGAAACAGTCACTTGTTCTTCTCTATTCCACCAATAGATAACAAGATTATCACAACTTACAACTCATGAATTGAGTTATTAATAATTATAAAATGAGAAGTGTTTCTTAAACACTATGGGAACCTATGTTACACATTTAGGCTTGAACAAGAGGATCTTCCCTAACATTAGAAGGAAGGCCTTTAATTATCACTTTGTGAAATTGTAGAATCTTTGTTAATTCTGGTGTGTTTTGATCAAAGATTGGTGTATTCTTTACATATTTGAGTGATCCTTTACTCAATTGTGTAAATATAATAGATATTTATAGTATTAAACCAATACTTGTGCTTATCTTAGACAAAGATGGATATTCTTTTATGATTCATAGACATTCATGCAAAGGTAGTTCATGCTTTGCGTATTCCCCATGTTTAAGGTTAGTAATAGTATTTTAATATAAATATTCATTAGTTATTTGCAAATTTGAGTTTATTAAATCTTATATATGTAAATATCCTTTTCATTCATCATTTTATATGTATATTTGAGATTATTTAGTTAAATATAGTCATTATTTACATGTATTTATGCAAGATTCACTTAATGTGTAAACTTAATCATTATACTTTACAAAGATTAGTTTGATGAATCATATTTTAAATAGGTTTTAAGGTCACAATATAGAATTTTGAAAGGCAAGACTTGGGTAAGTGGAATTCCCAAAGTTTCAAACACTTCACTACTTCAAGGTACTCATGTGTTCAAGGTATGGCTTAGCTAGGTGGTTCTTCAATCAACATGTCATGTATAATACATGATCTTCCTCAAAATATTGAAATATATTTCAATTATTTCAATCATAATAATGTTATCACTAATGAAGAACATATTAAGTCATTTAAGGTTGATTTGAGATTGTTAAATTTGGTTCATGAAGATGTAACATGTAGATTATTCTCATTCACTTTTAGAGATGTTTCATAAGATTGGTTTCTCAACCTTCTATAAAAATACATTACTAGTTGGGATGACTTCAATAATTTTTTCATTGATAAATTTGAAAAAAATATGAGTCCTTATGGCTTATATTATTAGTTCACCATGATTAAAAGGGATGTTAATGAAACCATCAATGTCTTTAATGCTCAGTTCCAAAAAATGTTCTGTAGAACCATATCCCCCTATAGACCCAATGAGGCTTTAGCGTTAGAAATTAATAAGGATGTTATAGATCTCAAAATTGAATAGAATTTGATTCATAATCAGATATACTTATATTTTTCAAAATGAACAAGGAGATTTACCACAGACATGTACCTTCTAATTCATTTAAATGTCAACCTGAGGACATAGATTGGATAGGATGACATCACTATATGTGCACACTCAATATTCTAATTTGACCTTTTGCTAATTTTAATTTAAGATGTTGAAGTCATGTAGTAAATGAAATGTTGGAATCTAAACATGAACATAATATTGTGAAATAAATGTTTACACATTGAAAGCTTCCTTAAACAAATCTAATTAAGAATGTAAATCACACAATTCATTTTGAAACACATAATGCATAAATAAATCAAATAACATGATTAACTATTTAAATGGGTTGGATTGTTGCTATAGACATATAAAGGGGACCCTTCCTCCTTCCTACTTCATCTCCAATCATTCCTCTCACAACACTTAATTGAACTCATAAATTCCTGTTGATATTAAACAAAAGTGTAATAATGAGTTATTGTACGAAATTATAATAATAATTGCTTGACAAAATGCAATTATAATAATCTATAATAAAAATATACTATATCTCAACTCTATTGTTACACATATATATACCGTAGAGAATATTTTTTTATACAAAACAATATATATATTATAATCTAAGAAACATTAGACCTAGGATAACCAAAATTGGCTCTTTTTAATAAAGTCATCCTTCATGTAAATTATGCAACATTGTTATAGGATAAGCAAAGCTATTTCATTCTTTAACAATTTATTTATTGGGCTCCATGGATGTTATAGTTGTTTATACAAGTCAGTTGAAAGAGCAATCAAAATCTATTCATTCATAGCTCTGGTCATGTAGTGGCTATACGATAGTCTATGTAATGAGATTCCTTTGTTGCAAGACATTCTATGCGATATACCTATTTCTCCAAAACATCCTTAAAACACATTATATAAAAATTATCCTAAAGAAATAGATAAATATCATATATTTAATTCTAATACATAATTTTAACTATTCAAAGAGTATGGAAACATAATGTTATTTAGAGGATTAAGGCAAATTGAGGAAGGAAACTTATGGGAAAGTACTCAAAAGAATGGTAAACTATAAGGATGAGTCTAATAGATGGATATAAGAATAGGATATTTATGAGGCTTCTCACACCACCCAAATTAATATCTTTCTTGACCACAAGAAACAAACTTGTCCATTTCCATTTCATAAAGAACTCTAAAATCCATAGGATCTATGGCACCACTAGCAAGGTGAGATGCCTCTATTCAAATAGTTGCCAAATCCTTACCTCCCTAGCTTCATCTAATGGGGATTTATTTTGTCAATCTAGAATAGGATTCCAAAATAGAGGGGACTAAAATGTGAGGCTTGACAATTGAGATCCTATTTCATCTACAAGAAGAATGTATTTTGTGATCATGTTAAATGCTACTTTTAAGGTAAAAGGGGAATATACCTCTCTTTTCCTTAGAGCAGGAGTGAGACAATTCCATCATTTAATGTATAAATATTTGGATGTAGGACCAATAGAAGTTCTCAATCCTAAATAAAAACCTTAGGCTTTATCATAATTCTTAGTAAACTAGGCTCTAACTTCCTTCTTCAACATGGTATTATCCCATTCATTCAATACAACATTACGTGCCATTGATTCTCTCTTGATAAGTAGCTAGATTTAATTATCCTTTTTACTAAATTTATCTAATTATTTTTTTATTCCTTGCTCATTCAATAGATATAATAAAAAATGCCTTTAATTGGACATCTCCAAAATATATATCAGGGTTGCATTCCTTATCATAAGGGACAACATAGTTTTGAAGATCGAACTCACATAATTGTGCTTGTTCTTCCTGTGAGCTTTATTTATAGATTTGAAAGAAGGAGAGGGGATCATTTAATTCAAAATTAATGCCATAGTAATTTCTCATAAATTTGAACTTATGCCATTCATCCTCAGGGTAAATTGAATATACTCTTGTAAGAGGTCTGTAATCAATGGACTCTAAGGTAAAACAAGCCATGTATTTAATATTTTTATAAAATTTGTATATTTTATTTTCATTCAACCTATTATCTTCTTTAAATTTAATATTTTATTTTGTTAATGCCTTCAAACTTTTAGACTGGCTATCCATCCAATTAATCAATTTAGAAGATATTTCAAATAAAGAATGATACATAACTTCTTGGTTAGTTATAAGTTCTTCATGTTGATTTACCTCTCCAAAAGGTTGTGAAATAATGCTTATAGGATGGTCTTTGATAGAGGGTTGAAATTGTAAATATGCTAAAACAAGTGCATCGAGTCCTCCTCCAAACTGATCCTATAACTTCTTTCTTAATCACTCAAATTCTTCTAGGGATTACTCTAGAGTGGGAATTTCCACTTGTATAGTAGGTTGCTCAATTTTGTTTTATTCTTCCTACATTGGTTCCTCATGTAAATCTTCAAGACTATGCTCTAATTATTTTTCCTCTTGATTGTATTCTAGAGAACATTATTCCTTTTTTGTTTTAGCCTCTAAAGATTCATCACTACTAGTAGTCTATTTTCTCCATATTCCTCATTAATTTCAAAAATAAAAGAAGGTTTATTTCTGATTTTTAATCTCAATATATGATATCTAAGAGGAATAGAAGTTACCTTAGAATTTTTGGGAGAAGGTGGATGTTCCTCCTTAGACTCCTCTAAATTAGGCTGGAGAATGAGTTTTTTCCTTTTTACTCTATATTCACTAGTTATGGAAGTCATTTATTTAGTCCTTACTATATGTTCTTGTGTGGTTATAAGAAGGTATCCTTCTATAGGTTCTTATGTAGTTGTAGTAAGGTCTCCTTCTGTAGGTTCTTATGGAGTTATAGGAAGGTTTTCTATTGTAGGTTCTTATGGAGCTATAGGAAGGGCTTCTTCTAATCTCTATTATTCTACCTCAAATTCCTCTTCTATTTCATTTACTTCTTTATCACTTTTTCCATTTCTTGGTACTTGGAAATATTCCTCCCAACTTATGTTGGGTCTAATGCTTTGCAAATAGTCTTAAACAATCAAATGGTTTAAACAATGATGGGAAAGATCTTTAGAATTACCTCTTTGAAATGTCTCTACCATTTTTGTGATCATGTGAAGGAATAATTTATGGAGGTTTATCTCCATATCATGCATTAAATGATTTAGTAATTTAAATTGAATGTCATCTAGCATAAAATACCTCCCTTCATAAGTGAAATATCTATAGATGAACTCAATAGTTTTGGCCCATCTTTCTAATAAAGATAATCATACAGTGCCTTGCTTTGAAGTTTTCAAGCTTTCATTTCCTTTGATGATTTTTCACCTCTCTACTTTGGCATCAAATTTTTCTTTACATTCCTCCCCTATTTGTGGCAATCATGTTACTCTACTAATGATGGTTTTTTTAGATTTATATCCATTCTTCTTACTATTTCTAGGTTATTATGCAATGACACAACTAATTCTTCTACAATTCCTTAATCTAGGGCCTGTATCCTCTCAATATATTATACCCATCCTACATTCTGTAATAGGGCTCAAATGTTTGGTCTATTGGTTAAAAGAGTGATATCAAGAAGCTCATGTTTAAGTAAGTCCTCTCCCATATTGTAAAATGAAATTTGAGTTGCAAGTTCATGTTATTAAAATAAGGTTTTGTGGCTTTGGTGAAATTTTTGTGATTTTTTCTTTGGGAGAAAAATAATCCATTTGAATTATGGAAAATCTCCCACCAACTTAAGTTGTTGCTTGTCTTCAAGGGATGAAGCCAACATGTGCAAATAGATCATGCCAGTAATAAAGGGTGGTGGTAATATCATATCAAAGGTCACATAAATTAGTGAAGGAGAAGATATGGTGAGTTGGTGTGATAAGGATAAGATATTGTGGCATTTTAATAGCATAAGACCCATCATCTTAGTAATAATTTAAAGTTATGACATGAAAAAAATGTAAAATAGTTACCATGTTACTTATAGGAATACCTTTCATTAATACATAAATGATGATTCAAAGTGACAGTCTAGCATGTGTTATCATTTTATTGAGATAAAAACACTTTACAAAAATGGAATGTAAGATTTAATGATAAGAATAAATCCTATACTAAGAAATGTTTCTTGTAACAACAAGTTTTTCATCCTGTAGCAAGAAGTGTTTCTTGTAGCAACATGTGTTTCATCTTGTATAAAGAAAGAAAATGTATTTATGCTCTAAGAGAATGAATTTCCAAGAAACACCAAATGAAATAAAAAAAATATTGCATTATTACCCTTTATCTTTCTTTTTTTTTAGTGAATGTCGATCATCTAGTCACCTAGTTTTTGAGATAACAGCTGTCAACAATTCTTGAAGGTTTTCATTGCTAAATTTTATGATTTTTAAAAAAAAATTATAGTCTAAAATCAACTTGAATCATAGGAATCTATAAGTTAGGATTTTATTTATCCTAAATCAAGTCATTGTGAATGACTTGTTCTCAGATATAGAAATCTTTACTACTCTTGGAAAATATTAGAGATGGGTTGATATAAATAACCTTTAGCTATAGGAATAGGTTGATTTACTTCATGAAGAAGAGATGAATGTTGTTCTTCAAGAAATTGGCAAGTTATAATTTCCTTATAAAATGGTTTCTTATATATCTTGAGCCTATGGCCATTAACCAATAGTTAAAATCAAATAGTGTCAATGGTCATGAGCTTTATAACTCCATTTTAAAAAACTTGTTTGATCTCATAGGACCCAAACCATCTAGACTACAACTTTCCTTTATGATCCTTGTATTTAGAGTAAAAAGGAGTCCCCAATCACTAGGTTAGAAATTCTTAGTCTTGATGTTCCTATCATGCCAACCCACACTTTGTCTTTTGCACTATTTCAATGTGATCAAGTTCTTCTTTTCTTAGTCCATTAAGTGCATTTAGTTCTATGATCCCTCGTTGAGCTTGAGAAAGATCCAACCCCAAATCATGTGTTTTCCTTAATATTTTAGGTTTAAAATCAATGGGTATAATAAATATTATACCATATACTAGTTAATATGAAGTGAAACTAGTTGTGGTTTTCTAGGATTAGCCTAAACTACTTATAAATGATGAGTTGACCAATCATTTCTATACAAGATGATAGTATTGGTGAGTATATTTTCCAATTCTCACTTCCACCTAAGCATTTGATTGAGGATGGTAAGGGGTGGACTTTTTATGTCTGATTTCATATTCTTTGACCAAGGAAGTTGTGAGGTTTGATTTGAACTGTGGGCCTTGGTATGTGACTATTTCTCTTGGTACTCCATAGTGGGTGAAGATTTATTCATATAAGAACTTAGTTAATTTCTCATCTCGGTCATGGGTTAAGGCTTCAGACTCTACCCATTTTGCAACATAATTAATGCATACCAATATATATTCCTTATTTCTATATTTAAGATCAATGGGACCTATAAAATCTAATCCTCATTTGTCAAAAGGATATATAACTAGTTGTGGTTGTAATGGAATTTCATTAAAGTGAGTGAATTTTTCCATACACTGGTATTGATCACATAAGTGAATATACATCATGTCATCCTTATGAAAATAAGGCTAATAATATCTAGTAGTGAGTACTTTCATATAACTTCATTTGGAAATAAAATGACCACCATAAGGTTCATCATGGTAGGATCTAAGAATGTCATAGGCTTCATCTTCTCAGATACATATTCTCATAACTAAATATGGCCCAATGATAAAAAGATATCTCATAATCTAGGAATAATGTCTCCTCTTTTGGATCAGATGTTATTATTCCTTGGGTGAGAAATATTTTGGTAGTGATCCTACAATAAGATATCAATACATATAAACCCAGGAGATTGAATTATTATAGCAAATAAATGTTTATTAGGAAAAGAATCATCAAAAATAGGACTGTGCTCATCATTTTACAATTGAGATAGAAAATATGATACTACATTATCCTTACCTATTATAACAATTTTGTTCATTAAATACCTAATAGATACATGATCTATGTGGATGAATACTTGGTAACCTATAATGTAATGTCAAAATTTGTTGTTGTCATAGATGACGATAATAAATACCTTCTCTATTACAGTGTATTTGAGTTTAATCCCTTGAAGAATCTTCTTGATAAAATACATTGCATAATTTAGAGATTCATCTTTCTAGCCAAGGATAACTCCTAAAGTGGTGTCAGAGGTATCTATGTGGATGTGAAAAGGCTTATCCCAATTAGGCTCTCTTAGAATAATAACTATTATGACAAGGTCTTTAAGTTGTTGAAAGGTAGTTTGACAATCATTAATCCATGTAAATTCAACATCCTTAGTAAGCCATCCAAATAATGGGGTGGTAATTTTATTAAAATCTTTGATGAATCATCTATAATAATTAGTATGTCTTAAAAATATTCTAACATATTTCTACTTCTTTGGTGTGGGTAGATCCATAATGATACTTATCTTTGTTGGATCAAAATGAATTCTATCAGGGGATATGTGATGTTCTAACACAATCCCTTAAGTCATAAACATGTAATACTTTTCATTGCTCAAAGATAATTGGTGGTCCAAAAAACATTAACAAACTTTTTTCTAGGTTGGTTAGTGTTTCTTTGAATGTCTACCCATAGATAATGAAATCATCCATGTAGATTTCAACAAAAACGTGGGAGAGATTAGAAAATATGCTCAAAATAACCCTTTGAAAATTAGTTTGGGCACTACAAAGACCATATATTAAAATGACATAGACATAGGTTCCCCAAGGGAAAGTAAAAGTGGTTTTATCTTGGTCTTATGGAGTAATTTTTATTTTATTATAACCACTATATCCATCTAGGAAATAAAACTACTTTTTTTCATACTAATATATCCAATTCTTGATCAATAAATAGTAGGGGAAAGTGATCCTTCCTAGTAGCAGCATTCAATTCTTGGTAATCAATGCGAATACATCATTTTCCCCATTTCTTAGGGATAAATACCAAGGGAGAGACCCAATAACTATCTAAAATAGGATAAATAAATCTTGGATCCAAGAGTTTTTGAAACTTAGTTTTGACAATATCTTTAACTACAAGATTCATTCATCACTAGGGTTGGTGAATAGGTTTTAATTCTTCTTTAATGTAAATGTGATGCATGCATAAATATAGGGGTATTCCTATCATTTGTGATAATCCCAAGCAAATGTTTTTATGTGATTTCTTAGCATTATAAGTAACTAACTTCCTTAATGGGGTGTTAAGGAGGTGTTGATGTTGAGAGGTTTATTTGGCAAAATGTCTACTTATTTTTTTTAAAGAAAGCATGGTTTCTATGTTGGTGATTAAAGGATAATAGTTTCAATGATGTGGAACCAATTGATAGAATGTGGAAATTTCACTTATGGTTTTAGCAAGATCATTCTTAGGAAAGGTATTCTAAAGAGGGCACGGTGTCCATTCTAAGAAGTTTGTGGCTATAAGATCCTATTGATAGGTGTTTTTGAGGATATCAATAAGGACATTGTCTTCTTCTTGTGTCTATAGAGATAGACTCCACTCTATTGTGTATAAGTTTACAAGGAGAAAATTTCCTCAAATTCATCAATCTAAGGGGTTGGGCCATCATTCTAGGAAGGCTAAGATGGTGCATATAGAACCAATTTCTTGGTGTCATTTTCACTATAAATTAGCATTTTTCCTAACTGATAGCTAATAAAAGCATCAATGGTGGCCAATCATAGTTGGCTAAGGATGAGAGGATAACCCTTGAAGTTGATTTTTAGCTACAAGACAATAATGTCTGCTAGATATTTCCATGAGCCCACAGTGATAATAAGGTCCTCAACAATCCCCTCAGCTTTAATAATTGATCTATCAACCATCTAAAGGATGGTGGGTATTGGATGGAGAGTGCTAATTTTTAGCTATTTCATGGTCTCAATGGTCATGACATTGATGGTTACACCCAAGTCAACTAAATTATTGGAGATGGGTTGGCTGTAGATGCTAACATTAACTACAAAACTTCTTATATCATAATATTTTGGGGGAACTATATTTCCCAACATAATATCTACTAGTTAGCTAATGACCTAGATTGTTTTAGGGTCCTTCTTCTTTCTTTCCATTTTTTTCAAACATAAATATCTAACAACCTTATTGTAGATAGGAACATCCTTTATTACTTGAAAGTGTGGGATTTTTATGCACACATTGTTGAGTTGTCCTAAAATATTGAATTTGGGATTTGGTTCAGGACATGATATGTTCAATCTCTTTGGAAAATGAGGATTGTTAGATTATTTTTGATTTTAGGATGAACATGGCTTAAGATTAGCCATGGGTGGTTTTGGATTAGTATGGAGTGGGGTTGGTTTAAAGTGTTATGTGATTATGGGTGAGGTGGGTTGTGGAATAACATGACCTAAGAAAAGTTGAACTTGATTAATATCTAAGGTGTATGTTGGATATTGCATTATTTCAGTGGATTCTATTGGTTGAACCAACTTATTAGAAGGATTAGGGATGGGATGGATGGGTAATCGAGTGGTTCAAATAAATTGTTTAGTATTTATAATTATGGCCTATTATTGTTGTGGTTATTAAATTTTTTGGGGAAAGCCTTTAATTACCTCTCCATTATTATTGACATGGATTAGAGGGAAAGAACCATTGTTGGTTTTGGAATTACCTTGGTTGAGGTTGTTGTCCATTTTGTTACATCCATAATTGATTTTAGGGTAGCTACCAATTTGTTTAGGAACAATTTTGATTGGGTATATTCATCAAGGAACCATATTGAGTATTTTTTACAAATTAAGAATTTTTAACCATAGAGTTTGATGCCATACCTAATCTTTGTACTTATGGTTTCCATTGAACCACAAAAAACTCTTGATTCTCATATTCTCCTATGGTATGTAGCTTTACTATCTCAATATTCTCTTTAGTTATGCTAGCTACTCGATATTTCATAGAATGGAATGTGTAATTTACCTTATTCTTTCTACATTTAGGGTAATAGGTGACTAAGGCTTTCTCAGTTTCTTTTTACTTCCTCTATGTATGTAATATATCAATCTAAGTAACTAGGTGGTTGATAATGTCTTACTTCATGTCCTGGAGTAGGTTTATAACTTCACCTTTAGACAGTCTTGTTGCATATGTTGTAGGAAGGGTTATATCCTTACTATTATTCATGGTTGATCTATAGTTTGTACATAGAACTATTAGTTCATCAAAGGGTGATGTAGAAACATCACCACTAGACATTATATCTAATGCCTCCGGACAATCATCTCTAATTCCTTTTAGGAATATTAAATTGACCTATTCCTTATCTATTGTAGTCTACTTATATTTTTACAAGCTAAACAAAAATATTTCCATATATTATTCATATGACTCATCATCAACTTGTATCATTCAGAATATATCTCTCTTATAGTTCCAACCCTTTAAATAGTCTTGGTATTTTTTCAAAAACTTCTCCTTTATTTATTCCTAAGTAGAAATGGCAGCATTTCCAAGTCTCATGATATATTTAAGTGTTGCATCTTTGAGTGTTGCTAGAAAAAAACTAATTTTCCAAGAATCTTGATTAGAATCATAGATATGACATAAGATGTCAAACTCAAAAATAAATGTGTTTGGATCCTCAAATACATTTCCCCTAAACTTAGGGAGGGAAGATTGAGGTATATTCCTCATGGGTGAATTTTTTTTAGGAGTAAGGATGGGAAATTTGAAAGTATTAGAATCATTGGTAGTGTTTTCTTCCTGGTGGTCCCCCATGAATACTCTTTGTGTTGGTATACTAGAGGTTGTTACTACCCACTGCTAAAAATTCTTATCAATTATTTTATTTCCTAAGTTGTAGAAGATGGAGAAGTTATCTTTCTTCATAGAAATGTTGGATTCTTATACAATGGGGATGGTGTGGAGGTTTTGAAATATTCAACTAGTGTCTCGGTAAAGAGTCTCTCTAAATTGGAAGATTCTATTGGCTTGGTGTTTCTTCTAGGAGCAAGAATAGCCTTGAATGCCTCTTTAGCAAGAAATTTGGGTGACAAAGGGAAATGAACTTCATATTCCTAAGTATGAGGTGATAAGGTAGGAATTATCAAAGGTGGTACATGTGGGTCTCTTCTAGGGGTATGAACCTCCTCAAGGTCTCTAGCTTGTGCTACTAGTCTAGCTAAAAATTCTTCCTTCTCTACCTCTTCTATTAAAAATTGTGAGTGATATTCAAGAATTTCTTCATGTTCCTCAGTTTCTAAAGGACAAATTTATAATATTTTAGCAATGATTTATGATTTAGGAAAAAATATTACATATATTCCTTTCTATTTTCATATATCAACCACTATTTATTTTAACTTTTTGCCCACCCTACTTGCATAGGGTTAGTAATATGGGGTTTTTTTGAAAGTTTTACACTATCCTAATTGAAAAATAGAAAATTTAAACTCTGAAAGAAAGAAATATTTAATATAAATAACAAAAAAATTTTGAGATAACAATAATAAACATCAAGAAACAATTACTATCAAGATTAAAGATTATAAGTGTTGGAAATATTGTCATTAACATCAAAGGTCTAGAATTATTGGTGATAAAGGTTGCATTGCATTTAATGGTGTATTTAATATTCATATATTGGCTAATGTGTGTTAAAATTTAGTTAATATTAATGAATATATTTTTAGTTTCATATAAGTAAAAAGCGGGCCCATGGAGAAGTCAAAGAGTCACAGAGTAAAGGACAAAAGAGGAATGGGATACATTTTCCCATGAAGAGTCATCTTGAGGATTTCTAAGAGTCACCATGTGAAGACAAAAGAGGGTATTGACCATTTTTATATGAAGGGACACTTTGAGGAATATGAAAAGTCACCAAGATAAAGACAAAACAGGAAAGGATGCATTTTGTTATGAAGGGTCACCATATGACTTTTCAAATGTAAATATAGAAAGGGTCATGCAAGTTTGGTGCCATTTTCCATGAGCATTGAATGGTCGCAAAGGGTGAATGCCAAAGGTCATTTGTAAAACTATAAATAAATGCCTGAGAAGCCATTTGTAATATTCAAGATAGTGCATGATTTTCATTTAATTTTGAAGAGATAAAAGTAGGAGATATTGTAGAGTTATATCATTTGTTGAGTAATCAATATTAAGAGATAGTTGTGTTTTTTTACATAAGAGGGGTTGGTGCTCATGTGGGTTGGTGCTCATAAATAGTTACTTTGTTGGTGCTTGGAAAAGGGGTTGGTGCTCCTACAAGTTGGTGCTTGAAAAATTTATAATTTGAGTTGGTGCTAATTCATATACTTAAGATTATTCTCCATGGTTTTTCCCACTTTAAGTTTCCACATTAAAATATGGTCTCTCTCTCTCTCTCTCTCTCTCTCTCTCTCTCTCTCTCTCTCATCTCTCTCTCTCTCTCTCTCTCTCTCTCTCTCTCTCTCTCTCTCTCTCTCTCTCTCTCTCTCTTTTGTGGTGCATAATATTGTTTCAATTTTATTGCATATCTTGAATGTGTGATTAAGTGGTTAAAGAAAATAAATTAGATTAATTAAAATATATATAATATACTAATTCACCCCCCCTCTTAGTATATTATTTGCTTAACAATTGGTATCAAAGCAGGTTCCTTTTGAAAAAGTTTTACAGCTTGAAGGTAGATCAGGAAAACATGATGGCTGGATCACATGAAGATTTTACACAAATAATGAACCTTTATTTGATGGGATAAATTATGATTTTTGGATCATAAGGATGAAGACTTATTTGATGGCCCTTGGATTTGACATTTGGTAAATAGTGGTGGAGAATATGAAGAGCCAAAAACACTTGTAACTACTTTAGTAGAAAAGATGGTAAGTGAAAATAATGATAAATCTTGAAATGCTATTTTATGTGTTTTATGTGAATCATAATTTTTTAAAGTTATGTAATGTAAATCTGCTCATGAAACTTGGGTAAAACTTGAGCATATTTACAAAGGTCATGGAAAGGTTCAACAGGATAAGCTTCAAACTATTAGAAGATAGTTTGAGAGTTTGAAGATGAAAGAGTAAGAAAATATAGCAAGTTATCTTTTACAAGTTGATCAAATAGTTAATCAAATTCAAGGTCTTGGAGAAAAGTCAGAAGAATCAATTATGTCTCAAAAAGTTTTGAGATCTCTATCATTGAGATATGATGCAAAAGTTTTGGCAATTGAAGAGATTAAGAATTTATCTAAGCTAAAGATGGATGAGCTACATGGTATTATTATGGCATATGAGATGTAGACCAAACAAGAGAAACCCTAAAAAAGAGAAGCTACTTTCAAGACACCAAAGAAAGAGAAGGCTAAGATTCAAGAATCAAGTGACAGTTCTAGCAATGATGAAGATGAAAATGGAGCTCTATTAATTTGCAAGCCAAAAAAGGGCATAGGTAAATATCAAGTAAAATTACCTTTTAAATGTTTTAATTATGGAAATATTGGACATTTTGTAACTAAGTGCCTAGATAAGGGCAATGGTGAAATTGAAGAAGGAAAGTCTACAGATAAGAAGAATTTTAAAGGAAAATTCAAGAAGGGATTCAAGAAGAAGAGTTTGTATTATAAAGATCTTAGCTCAACTGAAGATAGTGGAGTTAGTGATTCAAAATAAAAAGAGATTCTATTCATGTCCATACATGAAGATGCATCCACAAGCAAAAGTATAGTTGATCAAGAAGAAGAACATGATGAAGTCAAAGTAAATAAGTTAAAAGCTCTTGAAAATTAGAATCAAAGATTAAAGCTCCAGATCAAGAAAAATAAAAAGGAGTGAAAGGAAATAATTGAAGATATACAAGCACACTTGAAGAAGCCAAGAAGAATGAAGAAGATCTAATGACATAGTTGTAAATAGTGAGTAAATAATATGAAAGGTATGTTATTGAAATTGTTTCTTTAAAGGAAGATATTGAGAAAATAAATAAATAAATCAATGATAGAGCAATTAATGATTCAAAATCTCAGAATAACACTAATATGTTGAATAAGATATTAGAAAATTAAATATCAATGTCAGATAAAATAGGTATTAGATTTGAAAAAGAGAAAAGGGAACACCACTAATTTTATAGACATGGAAAAAGGAAAGAGTGATGCTAAATCTCTTACAAAAGAGGAAATAAAATGGGAAGAATTTAAGAATATAGAGGACATCTCAAACAAAGAAGGATAGAGGGAATAGAGCTACAAAAGGTAATCAGGTCAGAGATACACAAATAGGTCCTATTTTTATGGTTATTATTTTGATTGTAACGGATATGGTCATAAGAAAATAGAATGTTGAAAAAGGGCTAACAATTTAATAAAAAGGAGAAGAAAAGTCATGTAGAGTCAAGTAGAAGCCACAAATATTTTACTCCTTTATCAGGATTTAATGAAGAGGCCATACCATGTTAAAAGTAAAATAACTTTAGATACATAGCATTGTACTGTAGAAGTGTCTTCAAGTCAGTCAGGAAGGACCAAAGTTTCAAAGCTCCATTCATTAGGAAGAAAGTTTAGATAGGTTCATAGTAGAAGAAACAACCTAAAAAATTTATGTTGGTATAGACAACTTTGCATGCAATAAATGAATAAAAGACACGGTTCATTGATAGTGGATGTTCAAGTCACATGATAGGAGACAAAATCAAGTTTATAACCTTGAAGAAGATCAATTATGGCACAGTGAAATTTGAAGATAATACTATGGCTCAAATTATTAGAAAAGGTACACTAAGTTTGGATAATGGTAGAACTAAAATTGAAAATGTTTTATAAGTAGGCCTTAAGCATAATATTTTGAGTATAATTAAAATGTGTGATCAGGGGCACAGACTAAATTTTTATGTATAAGGTTGTGAAATTAGGAGAAAATATTTAGATGTGTTGATTACAGATGCTAAGAGAACAAACAATAATTTGTATATGTTATTAGACATCAAAGGTCAAAGATGTTTAAGTTAGATTGAAGAAAGTTGGTTATGGAATAGGAGAATGGGATACATAAATTTTGACAATCTTGTCAAGATCATCGAAAAGCAACCAGTCAAAAATCTTATAAATATTTATAAAGACATCTAACATGCTTTGTAAACCTTGTCAGCATGGGAAGTAGGCTAGAATGTGGTTCAAAACAAAAGATTACTCAACCACTTAGATGCTAGAGCTTGTTCACACTAATCTATGTAGACCTATAAGAACTCAAAGTACTCAAGGTGAGAAATATTTCATGTTGATTATTGATGATTTTCATGTATGACTTGGGTAATGTTTTTAAATAAAAAATCAAAAGCTTTTAGACATTTCAAAGCATTCAAAGCTTTAGTTAAGAATGAAACTAGTTTGAAGATTAAGTATCTAAGATCAGATCGAGGAGGAGAATTCATGTTAGATCAATTTATTGAGTTTTGTGAAGACCATAGAATAAAGAGACATTATTCAGTAGCCAAAACTCTACAACAAAATGGAGTAGTAGAGTAGAGAAAAAAGTAGTTGAGGAGATGGTGAGGACAATGCTAAATGAATCCAAGATACTAGATAAATATTGGAGAGAGGCAGTTGTTATAGTAATGCATATTAAAAATAGAGAATTATTGAGAGAAAATAGTGACAAGACTCCTTATGAGTTATGGAAAGACAAACTAGTAACAATTAATTATTTCAGAGTTTTTGGCAACAGATGGTTCATAAAGAGAACTGATGAAAAACTTGGAAATTTTTAATCTAGAGAAGATGAAGGTATATTTATTGGTTATTCTTACAAAATTAAATATTATAAATGTTATAACAAAAGAACCAAGAAAATTGTTGAAAGTGCAAGTGTCAAGATAGAAGAAGATGAAACACAAAGAATCAGTGATCTAGTAGACATTCTTGAAATCATTGAAGATGAAGATTTTGAAGAATTAGATGAAGATGAGAAGAAGGAGAAAAAGGACATGAAAACTCCACCTAAATATGTTTAGATAAATCATAATGAAAGTGACATCATCAGGGACATAAATAAATGAATTCACACTAGAAGAATGATGGTAAGTGAACCTAAGCTAGTTAATTTCTCTTTATTATCCAAAATTTAGGCTAGCACATTTTCAGAAGATAGATATGATAAGCATTGGATTAAGGCTATGGATGAAGAATTAAATAAAATAGAAAATAATGATACTTTGGAATTAGTGCCTAGACTAAAAGATCATAATGTGATAGAAACAAAATCGGTTTATAGAAATAAGTTGAATGAAAATGGAGAAGTGACCAAGAATAAAGCAAGATTAGTATGTAAAGGATATACTCAAATTGAAGAAACTTTTGCACCAATGGCAAGGATAGGGGATATTAGAATGTTTCTTTCATAAGTAGTGTTTAAAATTTTTAAAGTGTTTCAGATGGATGTCAAATCTACCTTCCTAAATAGGAATCTAGAAGAAGAGGTCTACATTGAGTAGCCTAAGAGATTTATTCTCTAAAATATTAGTATCCATGTATGTATATTGAAGAAAGCATTGTTGGATTGAGATAAGCTCCCAGAGCTTGTTATGCAAGACTTGATAAGTACCTTTAGGATCAAGATTTCAAGAGAGGATTGGTTGACAATAATTTCTACATCAAAATAGAAGGTGAGCATCAATTGATTGTTGTGGTATATGTTTATGATATCATTTTTGGAGGAAACTTTAAAAATATGACAAAATAATTTTGTGATAATATTCAAAAAGAATTTGAGATGTCTATGCTTGGAGAATTATAATTTTTCTTAGGATTGAAAATATTTCAGTCAGATAAAGGAATTTTCATATCTCAAAGTAAATATGCCAAGGAAATGTTGAAGAAATTTGGTTTTGAGGATCATGCACCAGTTGACACACCAATGTGTATAGGAAATAAGGTGTACAAGGATGAAGATTCACCTGTTGTAGATATTATCACAAAGGCACTACCAAAAGACACATTTGAGTATTTATGTTAGAAGTTGGGAGTAATTTATTTTACTTCTTGACATTGAAGTTTAGCATCAGTTAAGGGGGAGCTAAGTGTTATCTCTAAGTAGGCCCTTTGCCATTGATTTCAAAGGTGGAAAATAATATAAATAGGTATAGGTGCAGGTACAAGTACAAAAATAGGTATAGGGAATAGGTACAAGGAATAGGTATAAGTTGTTATAGTAAGGGGGAGTTACTGTATGTTTCTAAGATGGTAGTATGTGTAGGTTTTAGGATATGCAAATTTAAGTTTGAGATTTCCACCAATGACAAAGGGGGAGATTGTTGGAAATATTTTCATTGATGTCAAAGGTCTAGCATTATTGTTAATAAAGGCCCCATTGTATTTAATGATGTTTTTAATATTCATATCTTAGCTAATGTGTGCTAATATTTATTTAATATTAATGAATATATTTTTGGTTGCATATAAATCAAAAGAGGGCCCATGGAGAAGTCAAAGAGTCATGGGTAAAAGACAAAAGAGGAATGGGACGTAGTTTCTCATGAAGAGTCATCTTGAGGAATTCCAAGAGTCGCCATGTGAAGACAAAAGAGGGTATAGTGCATTTTTCCATGAAGGGACACTTTAAGGAATAAAAAAAGTCTCCAAGATAAAGATAGAAGAAGGAAGGACGCATTTGCTTATAAAAGATCACCATATGACTTTTCAAATGCAAGGATATGAAGGGTCATGCAAGTTTTGTGCCATTTTCCATGAGTATTGAAGTCATTTATAATATGCAAGAGAGCTCATGATTTGTATTTGTTTTTAAAGAGAGACAAGTAGGAGATATTGTAAATTTCTACCATTTGTTGAGTATGAAACATTGAGATATAGTTGTGTTTTATACACAAGAGGGGTTGGTTCTCATGTGGGTTAGTGCTCAGAAATATTTACAAGGGGTTGTTGTTCTTGTGGGTTGGTGCTCATAAATAGTTGTTGTGTTGGTGCTCAACAAAGGGGTTGATGTTCCTAAAAGTTGTTTCTTTTGAACTTTGTAATTTGAGTTGGTACTCATTCATATGCTTGAGATTGTTCTTTGTGGTTTTTCACAATTTTAGTTTCATGTAAAAATCTAGTCTCTCTCTCTCTCTCTCTCTCTCTCTCTCTCTCTCTCTCTCTCTCTCTCTCTCTCTCTCTCTCTCTCTTGTGGTGCATATTATTGTTTTAGTTTTATTATGTATCTTGAATGTGTGATTAAGTGGTTAAATAAAATAAATAAGATTAAGTAAAATATATCTAATATACTAATTCACTCCTTCTCTCAGTATATTTTGTGCTTAACAATAAGTGTGTGGCACCCATCCTTGACAATGGTGCCAAAAATGACTAGTAGTTGATTCACAATCAAATATACTTATCTTAATCAAAATTTAAAAATAGAGTTACCATATATTTATACCTTCTACTTCATTTAAATGTCAACTCAAGGACATATACTTAATAAGATGATGTCACTATGTTATGCAGACTAATTTCCCAGTTAATACTAGATTCTTTAGTATGATTAACATTACTTATCAACCTAGGGTGCGTACACTTTTAAAGGATGTCAACACTATATATAAATTATTGATTCAAAAATCATCTTACTTTTCTAGTTTTAATACAATGAATTTATGTAGAATTCACCAAATAGATATACTATGAAACTACTATGATAGAACTACAGAATTAATTCACACTTATGGGTCACACATGCATCACACTTATATAATCAAAGTAATTAAAATCAACTTACACAACACACTTAAAGCTAAAGAGAGTTAGGATATTCACTACAACTCTTTTCAATGGGGCCCTTCCTTGTTTAGAACTAAGTTCCAATCCTTGTCTAAGAGAATTCACAAACTTCTCACAAAATAAATCTCTCATTAATAAATTTTGTAGAAATTAAAGATTTATACAATAATTTATAATATTCATAGTGTAATGCTACAATTCCAATACTTTTGATATTATCTATTCAAATTAACTAACTTATTCTAATCTAGGTTCTGCCTTTTAATACATAAGGTATTTTATTGACTCTTAACTAAAGACACCAAACTAGAAAAAAATATAAATGCTTTAGAAACTACCCTAATCAACCTTAAAGTGGTTGGTAACCATAGTTACTTATTTTAGGATTGATTAGGTTAAATACAAGGTAAACTATTTTGCTATTTTATCTCTTTTGTCTCTTCTCATTATCTTTATCTTTTCTCATCTTTGGTAGCACATCCAATTTCTCCTTGCATGTAGGGAATTTGTACAACAACTATGATTCTTCCCAATCATCCATTTGGTTCCCCAAGATAGCTGGATGTGTCTATAATATCTCTTCAATAATGAATCTATTTACATAGTGGCTATAAGCACTTAGTATTAGATATAAGCAACCTATAGGTGAAACCTTTAGTTGCTGAGGGCACTCTGTAGTGGCTGTAGGCAACCTATATGTGAAGCCAAAAATTGTTTTGGGTATATTTTAGTGACTCTAGGTAACCTATAGGTGAATCCTATAGTTTCTATGGGCACTCTATAGTGGCTATGAGAAATCTATAGGTGAGGCCTATAGTTTCTATGGGCATCCTATAGTAGCTATGGCTTAGCAAGATATTGTAGCCTTTTATGACCATTCAAATGTTTATTAGATAAAGTCACACCAATATAATTCAATCAATGAAAATCATCAATAATTCATAACATACCATACACACACACACATATATCAATGAACACACAAAATCACAACTTCATTCATGCATTTGCATAGGTGATGGAAAGTTATGGAAATTACATAAGCATGGTTGAGGCTATCAAAGTAAGCAATTGGTGGCCTCATCACACTATATGTGCACACTCAATATTATAATTTGACCTTATGCTAATTATAATCTAAGATGTTAAATTCATGCATTAAATAAAATGCTAGAATTTAAACATAAACATAATATTGTGAAATAAACGGTTACACATTGGAAGCTTCCTTAGACAAATCTAAGCAAAAAGGTAAATCACACAATTCAAAAATGAAACACACAATGCAAAAAAAATAAAATAACATGCTTAGCTATTTAAGTGGGTTGTATTGTTGCTACAGACTTCCAAATGGAGCCCTTCCTCCTTCTGACTTTAGATTTAATCCTTCATCTCACAACACTTAATTGAACTATGAAATGCTTGTTCATATTAATAAAAAAATGTAGTAATGAATTACTGTAGGAAATTACAATAACAGTTGCTTGACAAAATGTACTTATAATAATCTCTAATTAACATGTATTATATCTCAACTTTTCTATTACACATATATATGCCATATAATATATTGTTTTATACAAAACAATATATATTCTAACCTTAGAAACATTCAGCCTAGGATAACCAAAATTGTCTCCTTTTGGTAAAATCATCCTTCATGTGAATTCTAAAACATTGATGTAGGAAAAACAAATCTATTTAATCCTTTAACCACTTCCTTATTGGGTTCCATGGAGGTTATAGTTGTTTATATGAGTCTATTGAAAGAGGAATAAAAAAATTGTTCATTCATGGCTTTGGTCATGCAGTGGCTGTAGGATAGTCTATGCAATGAGATTCCTTTATTATAGGACATTCCATGTGATATACCTATTTCTCCAAACATCCTTAAAATGCATTATATAAAAGACATTATAAATCAATATATAACTATTATATAGTTAATTCCAATACATAATTTTAACTATTCAAAGAGTATGGAAACATAATGTTATTTACAAGATTATGTAAAATTGAGGAAGGAAATTTATAATAAAGTACTCAAAATCATGGTAAATAATAAGGATGAGTGTAATTTATTGGGACAAGAAAAATACATTTCTAAGGCTCATCAATGACCTCTATATTCCTTAAAAGGTCTCTTTTAGTCATAAACACATTGACTTAGGCCTACTCTAAATTCATGATCATTAATGACTAAATACGTCCCCAAGGTCATATGATGTATTCCATGCTTAATGCCAATTCAAATTGGCCCATTATGAATGTCATTCCTAGTATACCTAATTTAACACTAGTTTAGAACCAATTATCCTTGAGTCATACATGTCATGGCCAAAACCTAGAGTTCCTAAATGGCACTACAAGTGGATCCCATCCAAAAAACCATAGAACTCTAATTCCCACATCTAGTAGTAATTCTCTAGTTTATGACAGTAAAACACTGAAAAACTCAAATTACTTGATATTATATATAGTCCAAAAATTGAGCACTGATTTCTTCAATTGTAAAAATAAGTAAGAAATATAGGGGAAGGCTCTAATAGAAACTATGCTTCTCAAAGGTTCAATTGGCCTCTAAATCATTTGAAAACATACAAATGAGTTTCTCTGATATAGATTTCGCTGATCATTAAATTTTTTGTGAAGCATCTCAAGATGAAATGGATACAATTAAAATTGTGCCTAGCCAAGACAATGTTGCATGGACATTTGGATTTGAAGGAACTTCTAAATCCTTCTTTTAGGCTTTTTATTTTCCATTTGAAGATAAAGATGAAGATGAGCCCATTGAAGAAGTTGCATATAAGATTACTTGTATTCCTGAACATGTAAAATAGATTGCAATTAGAGACCATCAAGACATCATCATTAGAACATATACAGATAAATAATAAGAGTTGTTATAAATGGATATGGATCAAGTACAATATGATATTTCTTTAGAAAGTATCCATAAAGACAACCCACATAGATTTATTTTTAAAATGGATAATTCTCATGAAGAAGATGATCACTAGAAGAAATCATACCATGATTTCTTAAATGAAAGTAGAGATCTAGAGATGGTAGATGATGGGATAGAACAACACATGGATGCTTCATCTAAGAATTTCACCAATGATCTAGAGTTCCCATTAGATGATATTATTTTGTAGGCCCTAAACCAAGATAAGCTAGAGCTTGATTGGACTGAAGAGATGCTTTTATTCACTAAGGATAAAGATGAAGTGGGTGAAATAGATCAAAAATTGTCATATGACTTCATCAAAAGGTAAAGAATCATAGGATGAACATGTTTTTGATGAGGAGATTCTAGATGGACTCCATTTAGTTGATCGGGATAAAGAATCCTTTTGGGATGACTTGGAATATTTCTATATAAATATTGGTAGTCTATGTCCACCTCATAAAAAACCTAGTGAAGATATCAGTCTAGGGATACTAACCAAGTGACCATTATTGAGTGAAAATGATATAAGTCACTATCTATCTATGGATGAAGTAGAACTATCACTTTTACTGTAAAGTAAAATAATTTGGGAAGAAGATGATTGGGTCTTAGATTCATATCTTCAATCCATGCATCTAAAAATGTTGATAGGAGACAAAGATACATCACCTATAAGAAAAAATCATAAAAGTACTCCTATCCATAAGAAGAGGCCATTGAATGGAATTAATCATTCTTAAAGGTTCTATAGTAGACTAAATAATTTTCCATTTGATCCTAGAGATAGGTACTTTATGTAGTTAGTGTAGGGATTAGGTTAGTTTCTTTCATATTCTTTATTTCTTGCTTTTTTCCTTCTTATCCCTTATATATATATATATATATATATATATATATATATATATATATATATATGGGAATACAATGATTAGAGAGGATTTGATCTCAAGATAGCCCAACACACTATAGAGTTGGAGGCCAATCCCAAGCCAGGTAGGTAGAAAAAATGATAATCAACCTGAAAATTGAAGAGTTAATGATGAAATAATTGACTAAATTTATCAATTCCAATATCATTTTTCCTTTCAAGCACTCCTCATAGGTAACCAACCTAGTACCTATGAGAAATAAGAATGGTGAGATCTGATTATTTGTTAACTTTAGAGACTTGAATCAGGTCTCTTTTAAATATCATTACTCCTTACCATCCATGAAGAAAATCCTTAAAATGGTTACTAGTTTAGAATGCTTCTATCCTTTGGAAGGGTATTCAGGATACAACTAGGTGCTGGTAAGAGAAGAAGACCAATACAAGATTTCCTTCACCATAAATTAGGGCACATATGATTATAAAAAAATGCATTTTGTCCTATCAAATTCCAAGTCCAATTTTCAAATATCCATGGACATGGATTTCTAAGGCTTACTAATATATATGGTGCTTGTTTACTTGGATGGCATAAACAATTTATCCAAGAAAGCTAGTGAGCACTTGGACCACCTGAGGTTGATATTTGAAAGATGTAGATAACATGGGATCTCATTTAATCCCAAGAAGTGTGTGTTATTCATGAAGGAAAAATATTGGGACTTTTGATAATTAGAGGAGCCAATATAGATTTAATTCATGCATAGATAAATAAAGCTGAACATACATAGATAAATTTTCAACACACAACAATATTATACTATCTTCTCTATTATTTGATTAATTAATAAATACCAACATAATACAAACATATAGGAATACAATCCTATAATCATGGAAAACTACTACCTTTAATATCCCACAATCTCTAAAAATAGCTTGTAGGTATTATATTGTTGTTACCAATAATATATATAATGACAATATAATAACAAATATAGTATTGTTACATAGCAATAATATATTATTTACTAGCTTAAATAATTTTAAGTACTATTTAATTAATGGTAATTACTAAACTAGTTACTATTTACCTCTCAATAAATACCTATTTTCACATAGTGTGAAATGAATCCTAACAATCCACCCATAGTTTTTACATTTTATAATATATCTCATTTTTTGATTGCAGCATGCCACCTCTATTTTCTTATGATCTTCTCGACATACATGTACCATCACACATATCTTACCTCACACTCATCTATAATTGGTTTTCTAGGTTCACTAATAATCTTCCAAAATGGTTTTTATAGGTTCACCAATAACCTTACAAAATGGTTTTCACAGGTTCACCAATAACCTTACCAAATGGTTTTCTCAAGTTCACAACTAACCTTATAGAATGTTTTTCTCAAGTTCATCACTAACCTAAAATAATGGTTTTTATAACATGGTTTTCATAGGCTTACCATTAAACTTTCATCATGATTGCTACAATGCTTTTTAGATCAACATTCTCTAATGGAAATATACAAAAGGGATTGCATGGGAATATTAATCAAAATTGAATAGGTAAAATTGTTATTTTTTTTCACACATGCTAAAATATAAATATAATTATGACACCAAACTAAAAAACTTGAAATAACACACCACAAAATGTCATCACATCATTGGTGCAACCCCATCATTAACGACTAACAAGAGGTCACTAAAATATCTCATACTCCATGTATCCTCCAACCTCTAGTATTTCACTACTTAGAAATTGTCTTGATGAAGCTAAAAATTTTCCACATTGGGTTTAGTTCCCCCCTCAATGTGAAACAATATTTTCATAGGATGTCAGGTTTCCTTGAAAATGTGTTGGTAAGAGAATTTTATTTTTGATGTACATAAGACTATTAGATTTGATGAAAATGGTAATAAATAATTACTATTAAACAAAATAATACTATGGACTCATATACCTTTAAAATTTAGCTTATATAAAACTCAAACTTTTATAGGACTCTTATTAACATTAAAAACTATTAGACTATACAAACAAAAAATCTTAACTAACAACTCACTTTAAAATTTGATTGAAATGATGCCCAACTAATGAAATTTTAAAAATAAACTATAAAATACATAATACAAATTCCACTAACTCCCTATAAGAGTCTTAATGACCAAATAAATCCTTTTGGTCTAAAGACATGTTTAAATGTCAAAACAACTAAACATATGTTATGAAAATCTTTTAAAGCAAGTACATCTAAAGATAGACTACTTATAAAGAAATTCTCATTGATCGATACACAAAGACAAATAAAGTAGGCTGTATGAATTCCATAGGGTGATTATGGATCCACCTTTCTGATTTTTTAAGGCTTGAACCTATCACTAGACTATTTGGAAGGACCTTGAGGAATATGATCTTAACATAGGAGATAGGTATTTCACTGAGTTTGTGGATGCTTGAAATGATGCATATCTAGACTGAGGTAATTGTAAAACTAGGTGGAAAATAGCTATGATGTGGTTTATTCTCTTGATAGAAATGTGGCCAAAATAATGCATAGATCACACAAGGCCTTTAGGTGCATGAATTTGAAAATTTTGGATTGTGTAGTAAATGCTCATAGACAATTCGATGAACCAGGAGATCCATGATCCAATAGTTTTTATGGGTCTATTATAATGTAAAATATCAACTATAAAATTATTAAAACATTGATCATATATGTGTTAGGGTTTAGTAACAAATTTTCTCAGGACCATTCAATAAGATACTTAAATGTAGAGAACTATGAAAAATGTCGATTTGCACAATGGAGATGCATGGATGCACATGGTCTCTAGAGAATGTTTACACCATTAATATCTCATTGTCTAAGGAAATTCACCATGGAGCATCCCCTTCACAATATTAACACTCCATAATTATTTCCCTACTTTGATACCACTTTTGAGAATTAGAGGAGCCAATATAGATTTAACTCATGCAAAGATTAATAAAGTCAAATGCACAGACAAATTTTTAACACAAAACAATATTCTACAATGTTATCTATTATCTTATTCATTAATTAATATTAACATAATACAAATATATAGGAATACCATCCTATAATCATGGAAACCTACTACTTGTAATATTTCCCTAATAATCTCACAATCTCCTATAATAGCTCATAGGTATTATTTTATTGTTACCAATAATATATACAACAAACAATATAATAAAAAATATATTATTGTTACATAATAATAATATATTATCTGATAACTTACATAATTCTAATTACTATTTATATTATGTTAAATACTCAACCAATTACTATTTGCCTCTCCATAAATACCTATTTTCACACAATGTGAAAACTAATCCTAACAGGGACATATTGTCTCAAAACAAGGATTAGATATTGATCTTGATATAATAAGTTCCATCTTGGAATTATCACTACCCAATCATAATAATGGACTCTAGAGTTTACTTGGGAAAATAAACTTCATGAGAAGATTTATATCTAGTTTTGCAAGCTTAGTCAAACCCATTACTACCATGTTAAAGAGTAACCAAGTACTCAATTGGTTAAATGAAGGTAAAGTAGGGTTTGAGGCTATTAATAAAGCTAATATTAAAGTACATACACTCATGAATCTTTATTTCTCATGGGATATCATATTGTATGACTTTGTTAATATTGACAATATATCAGCTATGCTGATGTAAAAGAATGGTGAAGGGCTTGAGCAACCAATTACATTTTTTAGTCAAGGGCTTAAAGGATATGAATTGAGGTATACATTTTTATAAAATAAATTCCTTTTAATATTAAAAATCCTTATAAATTTCATACCAATGCTCTCTAATATCAATATCTATCTTATCGTGTCTCATCCTTGAGTGAGAGACTTCCTTCTTAACAAAGATTTGAACGAGAAGATGGATGGTTGGACTACCAAGGTCATGGAATATGATGTGGAGATCAATGTCACTAAGATAGTAAGAGGTAATGGATTATGAGATCACGTGGTTGATGACATTCATGAAGATAGAGAGGTTATCTTGGTGACATAAGATAACTCACAAATAAATGCACCTCCACCTCACACTAGCTAGTTCCAAGATATGCCAAGGTTCTTGATAATAGGTGAGTTCCCAGATGGTATAAATATAGAAAATATAAGGTATTTTAGACTTAAATCCATACATTATACAATGTTTTATTTGTTTTTATTCAAAAAAGACCTCAATGGAGTGATTCTAAGGTCTATAGATGATGACCAAGTCACTAGGCTCTTGGAGCAATTCAATGATGGACCTACAAGAGGCTATTTTTTTCCAAGGACTAAAATACAAACATGATGAGAGATGGTTATTAATAGCCTATACTATTCAAATATGTGTATGCATGGGTGATAAAATTTTCAAAGTGTGATCTCTTTATAACTACATAAATATTAGTAACCATTCCTCTCAACATTATTTAGGTAGACCATCCCTTCATGTAATGGGGTTTGGATTTCATAATAATTATCAATCCATATTCTAGTGGAGGACATAAGTGGATACTCATGGCCACTAACTACTTCACCAGGTGGGTGGAAGCAATTTCTCTGAAAGAAGCCAATGAGACATTAGTGTTGGACTTCTATGATAGCATAGTTATGAGGTTTGGTTTACAAATAATAATAATTTTAGATAATGCCTTAGCATTTATTAGCATGAGGAAAGTGAGTGGGCACATAATTTGGTTATCTAACTTAGTGCATCCTTCAATTAATACCCCTAAGGAAATGGACCCATAGAGTCAAAAAATAAAAACTTGATAAGGATCATGAAGAAGACTATTGAAGAGAATCAGAGAGTGTGGCACACAAAGTTAAGGAAAACCTTATAGGCTGATAGAGTGACTCCCAAATTTTCCATTAGAAACTCACAATTTGTCTTGGTATATGGGATAGAAGCCTATTTATGATATCTCTTGAGTTACCTACCTTAGAGTTATCCCATCAGCTTGAACTAATGGAGAATGAACCTATGAGCATGAGGATGGCAAAGCTCATGGAGCTTGAAGAAATAAGAGACCTTGTAATGAAGACACTAGAGTCACATCAAGCTCAAGTAAATAAATCCTTTGACAAGATAACCATAGTAAGGGAATTTAAAGAGGGAGATCTACTCCTCATGTGGGACGCAAATAAGGCCAATCCAAGGAACCATACCAAGTTTGATATCTTGTGGAGTGGACTTTATTTGATTCATGGATGCAAATAACATAATGATTTTTATCTTTCCTAAGTTGATGGAGAGTTATTACCCATCCTAATCAATGGGATTCATCTAAAACTTTATTTTTATAAGATTTTGAATCCATTGTATATATTGTATATTTTGTATAGGTTTTTATTGTTTTCCTCTAAGTGCCTTGTGTACATATTTCAATTGTGTGTTTCCTTTCCATAAGTGCCTTGGGCACAGTGTTGATCTTGTTTCCTATTGTCCTTGTTTCTTCAAAATGAGATTTTCATAAATGGATAGCCTTGTATCATTTTCATATCAGTTGGCAAGAAAGACTATGACCCCATATGCCTAATGGATTAGACAAGATAACTAATATGTTGCACAATAGGAATGCAATCCCAAGAAGTCACTCGAAATGTTGGCCAAAATTGGCCTACATACAAATTTTTTTCCTAGATGGATTATGCCATTCTCTTGGACCCTTTAGAAACATTGTACCCCCATGATTAGTCCCTTTATGATCCTGACTTGATGATGTAGTGTAATATTCTAAGAAGTTATGGTGTGGTGTGAGAAGCTAATTAGAGTTATTTTTAGGTGGGTGATCCAATGGTATAATAATGAGAAAAACCTCATGACCTTACCACATGTCACTTTCAAGCTTTTGAAACACTTTAAGCAATCTTTAAGTTGAATTTGGTGATTTCAAGGAAAAAGCCTAGAAACAGGTTTATAACTATAAGTAAAGGATCCAATAGGTTTCCATGGTGTTCCAGCATTAATTTCCATGAAGGAGGTTTTCAAAAAGTCTTATATATTATAATGAGTCAAAAATGAGGCCTATAGAAGCTATTATGTCCAAAAGCCCCCCAAAAGTGCATTCGATGACTTAAAGGTCCCCAAAATAGATATTTTATGTGAAAACGTAACTTTTTGAGGAAGTAAAATTATTTTTGACTTAATCCCACCTATTTATTGAATTTTTTACCCTTTTAAACATTTAAAAAGTAATTTTAAGTCATTTGGAGTGGAGGAGAGTTTGGGAGCAAAAGGATGCATTTTGGAGCCTTTTAGAGCTTTGGTCGAATAGGTTTTTAAAGGATTTGATTAATCTATGGGATCATATATCATATTAAATAATTAATATTTTCCCTAATATCCCTTTATAGTAATCTTGAATCATATTATATCATAATTACTAACAGAGGTAAGGAAAACCTATTGGCTTCAAAATGGGCATGAAATAGGTTTTCTACCATTAATGGAGGTACCATAATTTAAGAAGAATTATATAAAGAATGAAAGGTAATTGAAAGCATAAAAAATATTTACCAAGTGTTATATTACGTAGGCAAGCTTCTGGTTCTTCATGCTAAGGAAAAACCATTTTTGGCAGTTTGGGATAGCTTTAAAAGAGCCTCAATTTTTCACTTAGTACAATCATTAGAGAGAGAGAGAGAGAGAGTTGGATCAGAATATTTTTGGAAATGATATTAAACCTAATGGAATTTCACTCTATGGAATTGGTTCTCTCATTCATCTCCTCATATTTATGAATAATCATTAATATTTTAGGGGTGTATAGATGGCCTACTCATCCAAATAAGGTCTAGGTTTTCCCTTATTTCTTCACTTAAAAATTAAATGAGAAATAACGGTTTTAGGGGAGTAATTTTAGGGTCAAATATTACCTATTCAAATTTTTTCATTAGGTAACACATTCCAAGAAGGTACTTATGGCATAAAACATGGTTTCCTTTTTATCTTTGTGAAATGGGCATTTGATTAGTTTTAGAGTAGAACCTAGGTTATAAGGCTAATTAACCTCATCCTTTTTATTCCACACTAAAAATATTCAAGTGATCTTGCTCCTCAATCCTTAGTGGTTCATAAAATCCTTGGTAGTCCAAATAATGATTTCTTATATTTTAATACATAGTCAACTAAGTGAGGTATGTGAGGCCTTGAATATGTTCTTGGAGGTGTTATTAAGAGTTAAATGGGGGTTAATCACATTATAGTTACATGTTAAATCAATAAAGATCTATTTAAATGATAAAATATGGATGCTGATATTCTATTTCCCATGTATGTATAGTCATCCACCAAGAATGGGCACTTATAGGTGATATAGAGAATATCATCGCATTAAAAAGGAGAAATTATTTGGTTTCAATCAGTACATGTTTGAAATATATTATTTTAATAAGATGAGGATGTTCAGGGTGAACCATAAGGTCACTTCTCATGCATGTTATTGAAGTCTTGTAATCAATGCCTTGCCTACAATGTCAAGGCCTACCTATAGGAGGCTGAGGCATTGAGTTGGAAGTATTGAAATTGATTTAAATCCTCCATGGTGAAAATAATTCATTTATATACCTTAAGAATATCTAATCCTCATTGGATTCTCATATATCATACTTACTGCCTATACTCATAGTCACTAACTTGCAACCTATTGTGTATGCACCAACAACTTTAGATAGAAGCTTGAGCATGACCATGAGAGGATTTGAAATGTTTTTTAACCTCCATGAAGTTTGTGGATACTTGAGGTGACATTATAGTCATGTTTAAGGACAAAATTGGTAGGTATAGTTGATAACCAACTTGCATTTTGAAGGGGATGTGTTTAGGGACAAGTTCCCTAAAACATCAAAATAGAGGCCCTGGCATTTTTTCTGATGACATGTGACAATGTAGAGAAGATTTTATATGTACCTAAATGCATATTCCTTATATCCCTATCCTAGCATAAGATCCATGAAAAAAATAGTGGGTGTGTTATTAGAGTAGTATAGTGTTGGAAGCCTCCCAAATCATGAAATTATTCACTATAGGTTTTTAGTGACTTCTATAGGATTTACCTCAAAAGAATTCCACAACCCAAAGTTGCAATGTAAGGACATGTATATGTATGGGAAGTGGTCTTATAAGGGTGAATATGATAGTAAAGGTTCAAAGGTCATCAATAGAAGTTGTAATGAAATGTATAGACTCATAACACCCACCTACAAGTGTTCTACCCTTGAAAACTCACCTACATCTAAGTAGTGGTTTGGGAAATCAATAGGCCTTATGGAGAATGTTGTCATTTCAAGTTAAGAAGTGAGATGATATCATGTATGTGACATCATAAATAAATTCAAAAATACCTTAGATGACCATGTTTGTAATAGCATCATTTTAATATGGTGACATACAACCACTATTCGTACACTCATCAAGAAAAATGTTGTCATACCATAGTCGATCAAACTAGTCATATAAGGAGGGTGGAAGTCACCAAGTTTATAATATGAGAGTGGAGGTTTTTTTAGGAAATGGATAGTCTTAATTCATTATTAGTTTTTCAAGAGAAGGTTAACAGAATGCTCTCTCAAAAAATACTACCTCCAGGCCTTCATTATGGCTATAGCAGTTCATTTGTTTGGACAATCTTAATCCAAGACCTTCCTTAGGATATGATGGATTGTTACATAATTAATCTACATAAATTAGGGAATAATGTGGATACCATATTGAGGGTAGTTTAGTGCAATATTTTTTAGGCCTTTAATGGTTCAAGAGGCCTAATTACCCTTCCCTTATAGAACTTTTGGTTTAGATAGTGACTTGGAGTTCAAAATGGATTTGAGTTAGTTTGATAAAATTATAATAGGTTATTGAGACTAAAAACCTAAATTGGACTATATGGTGACATTTATAACTAATGAGGGATTGGTTTCCATCTACAAGGGACCTATATTCAAGATTTAAGGATAATCAATTAGGATGAAGTTATCAAGAGGACTATTTAAGGGGCAGAGTAATGAATGGAGAAGATAGTTTGAAGAAATTAGAAAGGAACAAAAAGTGTGGGCATGATATAAATATTTTTCAAGATGCTATACATCATATGAAATTCTCAAAGCAATGTAACAAATATTTGAATGTTCAAGCAATAGTTTTATGTATTTAATGTGCCTACTATTATGTTTAAAGAATGAGAGAAAGTGAGTGTTTCTATGGATAAACACTTGGGAATGTGTGGATAATTTATAAGATGGACTAAAAAGTTAGCATGAATCATAAAATAATTTTCTTGGATTTTTTTTAATACTGGTAAGGAATCACACATAGAAACCTTACATACTTTGTATGTTATTATCTTTTTTTTGCAGTAGTTAAGTAAGAAGTTGTTAGAAATATGTACATAGGTTTCAAAGTGTGTTTATAATGATTTGAAAAGGTGAATTATGCTAATTAAGACCTAGTTTAATCCATACAACCTTTTGAAATATTTGTGTACCACCTAAACCATTACTTCATTTCTTCCCTAAATAAACACAATCCTTCATTCTAAGAGAGGGTTAAGTGAAAATATACACTAGAGGTGATAGTAATGTTATTTGATGTTTATAAAAGGTATGAGGGGTTATAATAGAGTATAATAAAATTTTATAGTTGTATAGAAGACCCTTAATATGCCATGAAGAAATTATGAACCCTCTCAGGTCTATGTAGGGAGAGATACCCTGATCTAGGACTTTTGAAATCAAAACCCATGTTTTTGAGTTATACCCATTGTGAAAATGGTAAATAAGGACAATCAAGCTGAGGATAACATTAGGATAAGGTTTCAAGAGTGTCAGGTGAGTAAAAATGGGTTGTAAACCCTATGTTTTAGTGTAATGGACAGAATCATGTGGATAGAGCATAGTAGAGTTCATGTCCATGGTGTAATGGGAGTTTGATCAAGAAAAGTTTAGGTTGTATAAAATTTTCAACATGGTGGAGAGACCCCAATATTTCCTTTATAAGGTTTTAAATTCATAAATAATAGACTAAATCAATTATGAACCCTCTTGAGTCTATGTAGGCATGTAAACACTAGTTTAGGGATTATAGAATTAAAAATAGGATATCTTTGGATTAGACTAGTAAACCTATTAAAATTTGGTTATTGGATAGTATTTGTGATGTGTGAATGGATTTTGAGGGTTTTGGGTTTGTATGGATCCACAAGTGTAGGGTATAAGGGACTGTACATTGTGGGGTTCAAATAAGGGCTAATTAGGCCTAATGAAGCCCAAAAAAGGTATATAAGAGTGTCTTGTAGGTGGATTTGAGTCTTGATACATGGTATAGATAAACAAGATCATATATGGCACATGAATCAAGTGTTAATTTTCAATTACAAGGAGGTACATGTCTGTACCAATAAGAAATGCCTTAAAAAAGGCTACTAGGGAAAGTATGTGATAAAGTAATAAGTATGATGAAGAGATAAGATTATTTGGGAGGCTTTTGTATTGAAAGGAGATGACACATAGGACCTATTAAATGTGTTTTAGGAGAGTTAAACTTGCATAGAGATAGAGGGAAACTTAAAATGAGATTTGAACCAAGTTGCCAAGTCATTAAACCCAAGAAAGTAGACATAAAGGCTAGTATGTGAAAGCAAGTAAAGGTGAGAGACTTGGATTGATGAAATGAGAAGAGAGGAAAAAATTAATATAATTATCTTATGAAAAAAAAATAAGGTAGTTGGTTTTCCACCAAATGGAGACCCATAGAAAGCTTCAACAAGGACCTACAATCAAGAAGGATAACAAAGTTTAAAGGTGATTTGAAGGGGATATGGACCATATTAGGAGTTTGATGAAGGTATTAAATAGACCATCATGATATATAAGGAATAAAATACAACTTTTAAGTTTTAAATTCTTTAAAAACACCCTCAAACATGGCCCTACCACATACAAATCACCTCAAGCAACCAAAATGTAGTCAAGTGCAGTCCAAGAGGGATTTTTGTTTTCAAGAAAGATACATATTAATAATAACACAATTTTTAGGGGATTTTGCCTATAATATTTGGAAAAATATCCCTTAATAAGTGTAAAATATCAATTTTTCCATAAATCTTTTCTAAAGACACTTGCAATCATCTTAAGGCTAAAAGGCCTTAAATTTGACAAGAAAAGGATAAGGGTTTGGTCTAAAAACTACGTTCCATGATAAAGTTTAGGTTTTAATAGATATTAAAGAAAATTTTAAGTTAATGTATCCTTATACCCAATAAGTATCCTATTCCCATAAAATTCCTCCTTTTCTTGTAATGTCCACCTAAAGTAGTGTATACATAGTCATGTGAGGTCTTTTGAGAAGATACAAGGTGACATAGAGTATTGTGAGATAGTAAATGAAGATTTAAATAAGAATGAAGAATTTAAATTATAATTAAAAATTAAATTAATCATGATAAGTAAAAAAAATTAAAATAAGGATAAGACAGTTTTGAAATTTGACCAAGCAGGCACATGTCACTAGCTTTTGGTCAAATGGGCCTATTGGCCAAAATATGCAAGATAAAATCATGAAATTTGGTGGAGAGTCTCATTATGACATAATATAATCATTAAAAATATTTTTTAGTCTTTTTTAAAATATTAAATACTCATTATTTTAATATACTCAACCCTATGTCAAATCATGCTCAATATTAGAGCATGGCTTGGAGGAATTGGTCATTTTGGGGCATTACATGTCGATTCAAAGCATTAAAATTTGGAAAACATAAAATAAATGACATAAAAAAACATCCCATGACATAATACATTTCATATAAATATATCAAGTACCCATTGATCTTACATAGTCCCTTTGTAGTCAATAAGGTAACCATTAGAGGCCAATTGAAATTTTGTCAGTTCTAGGTGCTAAGAATGATTTAGGCCTTAGAGAGGTCCTAAAAAGGTAGAATATGATTTTTTAAACCTATATTATCTTATATAATTGATAATATTTATGGTTTTAAATAAAAAATTTAAATAAATATGAATTTAGACATGGAGGAAGCATTTGGGCAGCTCAAGGTAAATTTTGGTAAAAAGGGTGTACAAGACAAAGTACAAATATAAAAGATTTAGAAACTGGAAAGATTGGTAATAATAGACTACTCTACCTATAAGTAGTATATTTAAATTAATATGGCAAGTAGAAGTGCATTTTATTTTGACATAGTCCCCTCTATGTCTCATAATGATCACTATTGGAGTAGGCATAGTTTTTGGAGTATTAAGGTGTGTTATGGGTTACAAGCTTAGATAATTATTTTAAAAGCATGGAAAGATTGGTTTAATCCTCTTAAATAACCATTAAAGAGTTTTCATAGTCCAAACTTCATGTAAACCCCATAGGTAGGCTCAAAACTCTATAAGTAGTCTTAAAGGGATACAGAGCAAAGTTTGTTGTTGATCATTTAGAGAGGTTTTATGAGATGTTTTAGGTGTCATGAATATTTTTTAAATAAAAGGATATCATTGGAAAGTTCAAATTGGTCCTTTGAAGGCATTCAAGATTTTTAGACTTAAGACACATAGTTTTAGCCCTTCTTAAAATGTTCATTTCTTTCATACCATGAATATTTGGGCCAAGTCCTTCTAGTATGTTTTGAGCAACCCTATTTACTTTAAATTAATTTTAGATTGATTATGGTTAAATTGTTAATAGTGTAAGCATGTCAAGAATGCTAGTAAACCCTACATCATCTTTATATGTTTATATTTTCACATGGAGAAAACTATTTTTAGGGGCATTGAATGGGTACATGAAATATATATCTATGTAAAGTTGTCGTGGAATAGAGTTCTTCATTTTATCAACAATTGTCTTGAAGGTGAGCTTGTTTGAACTTGCAAAGGAGCTTTTTCACCATTTTTAGGTTTTTGGACACATAGGTCCATATAATGGCCTATAATGACTTATAAATCACCTTTAATGCATAAAGGAATCGATTCTTATCTTGACCAACCTATTTTTCATAACAATATAACACATTTGGGTGCTTAGGATGCCTAAATTGGCTAAAAAAGTTATAACTTTAGAGGTTTTCAAAGAAAAAAATGGCCTAAAACCATGGAAGAGGTATAATGGGACATATGAAATTACTATATGGTACTTATATCTCTTCACAAGGACTTATATGGTTCTTTTCTAAGTTAAAGGGTCAAAATCCCAATTTTATGACATTTTGTGCATTGTTGCAGGTAGAATAATGATTTCCACCATTGTTGTAGGTATTGAAGGTTGTTTAAGACTTCATTTTATTCCTCATATGCATGCAATGTATGTTTTTAAGTCTTATAAAGGTCCATAGGTGGTCTTCAGTGTGTCAAATGGTCTTGGGAGTAGGTTTAGGGCAGCTAGTTGAGGGTGGCTCAAGCTTATGACCTCCATTAATGGGGTCTATGAGAGTTGTAGGTTTAAAAAAGTTTATTTCAGGTTGTAGGATAAAATTAGAGTTGAAAATATAAGGTATCCTCTAAAATAAAGCATAAGATATGACCTTAACTAACTTGTTCCCAAACATATTCTATAATAGCAAGAGGAGTTAGTGTAGAAGTCTAAGAGGAGAGTTTAGAAGTTGGGAAAGGTAAGTGGAGCATTCATTGAGTTTTAAAAATCTTTGGATACTTTTCCCTTTTAGTGGATCATAACATCATCATCCTCAAATAAATTTATCTTCTAGTGTATTTCTAAACCAATGAGAGGTCTTGAAGACTATGTAGCCTAATGAAAATTAATTCGTTAAGGAAGGATTATTTATAATTGACCCAAATGTGGTTAAAACTCCATGGAAGTGGTAATGTCTCATTTATTGAATTCTATTTGCTTGCTTCTTCTCTCTCTCTTCCCCTTTTCTCCTAAATATCCCATTTCTCCCTTATCTTTTGTAATATATTCTCATTTGACAAGGATAAACCCTGTCAAAAATTTGTAATAAATACCTCTTGAAGAAATAAAGATCAATTCTTACCTATGTCTTTCTTCTAAATTATGTTTAGCAAGATTGTGCAAGATGGCCTTATGAAGAAGTGTTCTTCCATGTCCAGTATCCTTCTTTCTTGTCTATTTTTATATGTTTTTGGGTTACTCATAGGTCTAAACTTGAGCACTTTCTACCATTAATGGATGTTTGATGTGAATTTTAGAATTATTCTTTGCTTCATGTATTTTTTGGTGAGTCTATTTTATGAAATACTTATGCAAATTAGCTAGTTTGTGAGGTTATGTGACCAAAAATAATCTTATTTTGAGTTAGTGTTTATTTTAAGCTTATGTGAGTATCAATAAATTTGGTGTATCACCCTTTTAGTGTTTTTAGTCAACCTATACCCTCTCTCTATCTATTTTCCATGTATAAATAGTAGTTTTATTGATCTACCAAGAGGAAGTTGGCCTTATCTAGAGGTTAAACCTCATTATAGGATTTCCAAAGCCTAAGGTTACCCTAATATTGTATATGGGAGTGAGAGAGCTTGAATAACTCTCCCACAAGGGTGAAAATCTACACTACAACACAACCATCACATAAGATGAAGTGATATAAGTTGAGTGTTATGTAAACCTCAATCACACTACTATAAATATCATCATAGTTATTATTTTTAGAACCTAAAACTAGATTCAAATGAAAAGGTAGAACCCTAAAATAGGTTTGATTGTAAAGGTGGATATAATCCATAAAATAGATAACTGTATTAGTGTAAAAACTAAATTCTCACCACTTTCATGTCTAAAATACAATGTCAATGAATTTAAGTAATCATGCACAAAACTAACTAGAAATCATAAATTTAACCAATTTACCCACACAACTACTGATTTAATATGAATTTACAACAATGAGTTCCTAATTAGGGAAATGCACCATAACATCATGGAAATTTTATTAAGTTCACCCCAATTTAACATAACCCTTAACAAGTGTTATTCTAAGCCAATTAAAAAAATTTAATTACCAAATGAACATTATAAATGATACTTTATTTTATTTTTAAATTAATCACCTTGATTAATTAACTTAAATATTCATCTAATTTAAAATTCAATGGGCTTTTGGAAACTTCTATTTTCTAAAATAAAAAAGTATTTTATTTCCTCATCTTATGACATAACATGGGAAATACAATGGGATAGAATATGATTAAAATAAATCTCTTACTCTCCCTTACACTTATTCCATAATCCTCCCTCTTACATGCTCTTACAGACTCCCAAAGGGGTTATGATTGTAATTTTCTTGAAAATATCTTCCACACTCCAAATTTCCTTAATTGGACCATCTTACATTTCCAACCTCCAACATTAAAGAGGGTGAGGATTCATTCTTATCTATCCATTTGAATATCAATATGGATGGTCCTCATTGATTCAAATAGTCTATAAATTAAATATCCTCCATCCATTACAGACAAGCTTCTTGGAATTAAACTTATTGTGCCAAAATACATAAGGACCTTCACCATTGTCATGTCAATTCTCAAGCCAAAACAAGTGTAGACAAGGGGAGATGTTGCCCACATGTGGATTAAACATTTCAAAAGACCTCTATCTCTAAAAACTAAGTACATGCCTCTTTAAACTAACTATAAAGTGGTATCTTTCAAGGAAGGTATGAAATTTGTGTTTTGTCTTTTATTTTATTCCTCATTTGGTATTCTTGCTTAAACCTAGTGGATAAATGTAGAATTTTATGGTATTTTTATTTTTTAGATTTGCATTCACAAAAAGTGATCTAACCTTATTTGGATTATTATTTTACATAATTTCACACCTTATTTTCATTCACTAATAATTATCTAAGATTATTTGTTTTCATTTGATAGTTTGCACTTGTGATATTGTGCTGAAATAGAATTAAAAAAGAATGGTAAATTTGAGCCTAATTAAATATGACCATTAATTATTATATCTATTGGTTAATATGAGATGGATACTCTATAAGTTCAAGAGCTATATGAGCCAATGAATATTATGCAATTTAATAACTCTTTTGCTTGATTTACTTAAGCATTGTATATGAGGACCCCACTTGGGGGCATTGAGTATCATCTTCCCTTCCTCACCCTTTTAGTTTCATCAATCCATTTTAACCTCATTCCCCAATTATATTACCATCATGACATTGATTCTAGTGTATAGGTAAAATAAATAAATTTATATGCTATATTTAGAGAAAGATTCAGTAGATAATTTAGATTGTCATTATCAACACATCCTTCTAAGAAATATCTCATAACACTTCAACATGGTTTTTATATGTGGTGGTCCCTCAAATTTACAACTTTTAGTTTTTTCCAAATCCTATAAAATTAATCCCATTTTTACATATTCTTACCTCAACCTATAATTGATTAGTATTATCTCTTACTATAGGTTGAACTACAATGACCTGAAGTCCATTTGAATTATGTAGGTAGTGATAATTTTAAGAGGTTAAATAGGTCACCATTATTCCATTTTCTCACCATTTTTTTATCATTATAATCCACACTCTCTCCATTTTTAGATCATTCTAAGCCATGTTTTCACTATTTTATGAACATTATAAGATTCAATCTTACTATTTTATGAGCATTTTAAGTCACACTCTCACTATTTTATGAGCACTATAAGCCACACTCTTACCATTTTATTATCCTTTCAAGCCACATTCTAACCATTTTGTGAGTCATTGATTTAAACCCATACCCAAGGTTGATTTTTATTTTTATAAATGGTCCCCTTATATATTTGTTTAAATCCATTTATGCATCCTACTTATAAATTATTCCTTTAAATACCTTATTCCATAAAATGGCCTAAAATCTCCATAAGAGAAATAAAAATGTGAAAACCCTAAAAAATTGAAATTTCTAAGAATTATGCAAATCAAAAAATTATAAAAGGTATTAAAAAATCAAAAAGAGATTTAAAGCCACAAAATATTTGAACTGTTTGTCATCCCATTCACTAATGACCCTTGGTCATGTTTTGGATGGAACTAATTAGAAATATGCATGGGTAACCCTCCCATTCCATTTGAGATATATAATAGGTGGGAAACTCTTATCTAGTCATGATAATTTCCTTTCACGATCACCATATCTTCATTATCCTCCCATTTATAGAACTACATTGGCCTAAGGTCTTCATGTATTATATAGGCAGTGCTTTGGTGCATGTGGTATCTTGAATCATCTCAATCACTCTCACCACCATCCATATTTCCCCAACCATTAAAAAATCTTTCCATTTTGTTAATCCCTTCCCTTTTATTATAACAATTAAATCTTATCTCTTAACATTACCCCTCTTCTTATCCTATTCACTGGGAAAATTACATTTATCTTAAATTTTATAAGACTATGTAGGCAATGATTGGCTACATGGGGCATCTTGGGTTAGTTTGACCACTTACTTCATATTCTTATATTTACCTCATACTAAAGTTGTCAAAAGAGTAAATCTAACATATATATTACCCTTGGGGAAACACCTAGGATTACTGCCTTATGTCCACACACACACACACACAGAAATATTTGATTAGTTACTTGTTTGTTTCTTTTTAAGTCTATGTTTATGTGTGCATGCTTTCTTGCTTGCTTATTGGTGTGTTTTATTATATTTTAATTGCATCAGTTGCCTTTGGTTTATTGCATTATGTTTTATAATTAGGCCTTAATTATTTATATCTTGAGCCTAGGTTATTTGCATGTGTATTTAATTCAAGTTATTATGCTTATGAAATCCAATATCATTATGATTCCTTTATAATTATGTGCATAATTTAAAAAGGAAAATAAAACATTAAGTTATAGAGGTCTAACATGAAATTTCATAATAATAAATATCCTTGTCTACTCATAACATAATCAATAAACAAAATGACTAGTTTATATGCTACTCATGATATATCCATAAATGAGCATATACAAGTCATTACCATTTTCTATCGTGAACCAATATAAATACCTCATGCCAAATCATATTAACTTTGTAATACAATAAGTGAGGATTAGTTACATAATAATTTAATTAGTGATTTTACCCATGTTGTTAGGATAAATAATCTAAGTATTAATCACCTGCCCTACTATGGAAAATTATTAGTTAATCAATTGTCCCCTTTTTGGGGTAATTTAATAAATCCATATTTTTTCTAGTTTATTTTTTTTATTCTTTCACCCTATTTGGTGAAATCCAAAGCGTATCACTTATTTTTGGATATGTCATTCCCAATTCCCCCCACCTCATTGGGGCCAATATTTTTATTCTCTATCATTAGTATATATCAAAGAATGAAATCACTAGATCATTTGGATTAATATAATCCATGGGTTAATCTCCCTCTTCTTCTTCCTTATTCCTCTCATTTTCAATATCACATCCATGTCTTTCATTGTTTCATTCCCTCTCAAGGTGGAATCATGGGTCATTAATTATTTCTTTATCTAGTTTTTCATCTTATTCTTAATGACTTTTTAATTATTTGAAAATATGTTACTTAATTTGTGTCTTGCAATTCCTTATCAAATAGGTATAAAATGTAGACACTTCATTTTCACCACTTTCATGTCTAAATGTGAAATCAAATTGTCTTTTCATAATCACACATAAAATTAACTATAAATAATAAATTGATCTAATTTACCTACACAAATATCGATTTGAGTTGAATTTTTAACAATACATTCCTAATTAGGGAAATGCACTATAACATCATGATAATTTTATCATGTTCACCCTAATTGAACCTAAACCTGTGAAAATGTTATTCTTAGGTCGACTAAATAAACATTTAATTAAGAAATGAACATTATAAATGGAAATTATTATAATTATAAATTAATCACCTGGATTGATTAACCTATATATTCCTTTAATTCAAAATTCAATGGCCTTTTGGAAAATTCTATTTTCTAACATAAAAAAGCCTTTTATTTCTCTATCTTGTGGCATCACATGGGAAAGTTAATAGGAAATGAGAGGAGTGAAAGTAATATCTTAGAATCCCTATACCTTATTAAAAAATTCTCCCTCTTTCACCCTTGTACACACTCCAAATGGGGTCATGATTGTAGTTTTCTTCCAAATTTATTCCACATTCCAAATTTTCTTAATTGGACCCTCTTAAATTTCCAATTTCCAACATTGTTGAGCATGAGTATTCATTATTATCCATCCATTTAAAGATCAATATGGATGGTCCTCATTGATTAAACCAAAATATAAATTTAATGTCCTCCGTCTATTATTGATAAGCTTCTTGGACTTAAACTTACTCTCAAAAAATACATAATGAGATTCACCATTCTTATGCCAATTCTCAAGCCAAACCAACTGTATAAAAGAGGATATGTTGACCATAGATGGATTTAACATTTCCTATGACCTCTAGATATATAATTTCAAAATATACCTCTTCAAAATGGCTATCAAGTGGTGTCTTTAAAGTAAGGTATACACTTTGTGTTTTGTCTTCTATTTGGTTTCGCATTTGATAGTCTTTCTCAAACCTAGTGGATAGGATTAAAATTGTTTTTATTTTAATTCACTAATAATGATCTACCATTATTTGGATTCCTATTTTACAAATATATCAAGAGTTTTTAGGATTTTATGTCAAAATGAATCCCCAAAATAGGTTTTTATGTAAACAAAAATCTGAATCAATTATTTTAGGTGGATTTTGGATACATATTTTTTATGTAGTACACCATTACCCATTTATCCTAAATATAAAAAGTATAATTTTTTTCATGTTAAAAAATATTCCCTATTCTAATCCATTTATACTTAATATTATCATAAAATGTCTATCAATCTATCCAATATGATCAATATGATAAATCTACTTAATATAATAATTTTGTTAAACTTTCTTAATTGGATCCATATGATTTATCTCAAAATTACATAGAATTTTATAATTATCCCTCATAATCATGTACAATTCCCTACAAATTCATTTCATATGCCTCAATCTATCTAATTTTCCCATCTAAATTATATAATCTGACCCAAAGTATGTATTATATATTTGTCATTCCTAAATTTTTAATACAATATGACTATATACCCCACTTTTGATATTAAGGATGAATCCTAAAAATCACTCATCTCTAATTAAAGAGTTATATGTACCTTGTGTTATATAAAAATATATAATCATGTATATTATGTGTACAAACATGATAAGATGTATTATCATATAGATATTTTATCATTTAAGCAAATATGAAACATGTAATTTAAGGAAATGGGCATAAAATTTTCATGTCAAATTGATATATCAATTAGGCATGTTGTGATAATTTTCATAATGGATGCATGATATATTTCCTAGTTTCCCACATAATAAAATCAAATGTGATATAAATCATGGAGCCAAGATAAAAAATAGTCATATATGTATTCAAACACACATACATAGACAATGTCATGATCATAATCACACAAACATTAAATACATGACATAGCTCTAATTCAAATTTGGGCTTACATGGAAAACATGGCCATTACATGGACTAGATGTTCTTTTAACACAACTAACACATAAAACGAGAATACATAATAAATTCAATCATATAAAATTAAATATAACATAATTACTGATCATATAATGTCATAATCATAAAATCAATCACACAGAGATCAATAAATGATATTTTGCATAATTAATTAATTTCATCATCCAATACAACAAAACATAATATCCATAAGAAACAACACTCTAGAAAGTATGAAAAACAACAAGTCATGTATAACAATCTACTATGATTAATATAACAATATGTAGCTAATAAATGTGAAAATATACCCCTAGTGTAAGCATCCACTCAATGTAGAAAGGTATCCCATAGGTGTATAAAATGTAAAATATTTGTATGCTTATGTATCATATGTAACATGCATGTCCTACAATCCACTTGTGTATACCATTAAAAATATGTGTATAGATAATATATATGTAACTTACCATGTATATGATAAATAACATCAATAAATCATGTATATTAGCAAAGCATGTCATTTATAGGTATTGGTTTTGTATTTTTTTAATATATATTCTATTTTGTTTTTAGATGTCACGTGTGAATGATATAAAATTTAATAGAAATCTATGTCTCAATTTTAAATATCTAATAATATCATCACCATGTAAAAAATTGAATGGGATGGAATCATCAATCCAAACATACATATACAATAATTCATACTCACATATATAATTCTATTGACATAATTAATTTATCTCATGAGTAACTAAATTATACATACATACATACATATATATATATATATATATATATATATATATATATATATATATATATATATGGTACTAAAATTGTATTCACACTCATGATGGTATTCAGATTAGATACTTGTGTCGGTCTTACTTGATAAAATTAACTTATGATATTTTACCAATACTAATAGCTAGACATTATTTGTCTTCTTCTTATTTATTTGGAGTATGAGTATTCACTACTTTATTAGTTTCCTAATTTATACATCTTTATTTTTCTTTGGCACCCATACCTATGTAATTTGATATGTAATTATACTATTATTAGAATTTTTCTTTTCAGATGTTTTATCTCTTTGAAATGTAAAAAAACCACCTTGGAAATGATGAAACAATTATATGCTCACACATATTTATATATGGACATAAAAATGTATATTTTATTAATGACATGATATATAAAATAGATAACATGGATATAGGTGAGAACACCTCATGGAGGTTAAAAAAAACCCACAATAAATTTATTCATTGAGAAACCAATAACCCAAAACATATATTTCTTCCCCTCACTTCTTCTCACATAACTTCATATAAACTTGAAATTGTTTTAAATAAACATTGAATGAAATCTCATGTATTAGAATGATCAGGTGTAGTGTGTATTAATTTAATAATACAAAATTACACTATTTGAGAGGTGTAATATTATAGACAAGGAGTCCAAACTTTCACCCAAGACATAATTGTAATTTTAATAATTGTATTTTATTATTTATTAACACAAGTATTAACTCATGTATTGTAAATAATAAAATATATTCTTATTTTACCATGAAATTTAAGATTTTAAAAGAATTTGTATACCAAATAAGCATTAATTGTTCCAGAACTCCCCCTTAATGTTAAGTGGGGATACATGGAAAACCACATTTATACTAAAGTAATTATACTCTATAAACCATATACAATGAGTTTAGGCTAGGTGTAACATTTGAAATATTTTAAAATCTCCATCAAGTCAGTATCACATTTTGAAACAAAAAGAATTATAAACCATAAACTTACTTAGAGAAAGTTTAGCCTAAAATGATCATGAGACTACATTTCATAGTTTCTCATGAATAATTAAGTATTTAGGATCCTTTTTCAACATAAGGACCTTGATTACAAGAAATGATTTTAAGAAATGGGTACACTGTAAACTCACATATGATGAAAATTACCAAAATCACATGAAGTGACTTATTATAATGATTTTATAATTTGAGAAGAATAATAGAGAAGAAGAAATAAAACACATGGATATTATGAAGTGACTTCTTCATGCCCACTCTACCTCAATGGTAATCTTGAAAGGCCCAAAATTATATGAAACTTGAAAAAATTGGTAAAACTAAGTCATTTTATGAATATATTTTCTACTTGTTCATTCATAGGAACAAATTCGAGATCAATTTCACCATTGGGGAATTTATCTTGGATAAAATTTAAATGAGCTTTAATATGATTTTTTTTATACTTCACTATATTTTTTTCTATAAATATAAACCTTTGATTGTCACAAAGAAGAATCTTATTTTGAGAGAGACACTCATAAGGAGTTATTCTAAAAATCTTCATAGCCACATATGTTATTTAATATCTTCCATGTGATATCTCATGTACCATATTTTAAAAATATACATAAATATATTATGATGTCACAACATGATTAACATCATAATAACCAAATATAGAAGTATAAATGATGACTTATGTTTTTCTAGGGTACAACATGTTTTAAACAATCATGTAATGTCTTAGGTAAACTAGTTCATTTCATTTATTACTAAGTTAGTGAACACATAAATAACTATATGCATTTCATAATTGTAAATCTCCAATATTGACATAATAATCATCTCCAACTATCATGTGATGCATATAAAATAATTTCACTATTAATTTGATACTAAGTTATCCAGACATTATATATCTTTTTAGAAATAACTCTTTTTATAATTTGAGTCTTAATAACTTTTCAACATTAGTATTTTTTTTTCATGTTACAATGGTCTATATATGGTTTTAATATAATATTTGTGTATTTAACCTCTCATACATCAAATATTGATCATTTAGCATGATATTCAATCATATAATAAAATAGTTATGCCACTAGACTAATTAATTTTAGACATGTATGAACAAAGTGCTTATTAAATTTATTGATGAAGATTCAATTAATAATATAATATATATATATATATTTACACTTCTCATTTCATAAAATATATTTTCATCAAAATAATCATCTAGGCATGTTAACATCAAATTTATCCACTTATCTAATGAAATCATATTAACAATTAAAACATAAAATATCCATTCTTACTGAGCATGACCTTCTTACCAAATGCAATAAGTAAACGTGATCATGTTTTCAAATTAATCATGATGTTATGTATATGATGTATTTAAATATTTCCATCACATGAAACTAATTAATTCAAATCATTAACATCTATAAATAATTTTTGAGAAGTTTTTCCCTTTACAAACTACATAGTCTTTCAATAGTAATAGAACCCTTATTTATATTTATAGATTTCCTTAATCTAGATCATATAAATTAAAAAAAACAATAAATCAAATCATTTTGAAAAAAAACATAATTTATAAATATATTCTTTTCTTTCTCATCAAATACCAATATATCTATTACAATATAATTGTAATTATATTTTTTCAAGAGTCAAGGTAATGGTTTTACTAATTAATACCATTATATTTGAGACACTGGAAATTTAGATAATATCTTTAAATTAACAAAAATATAGTTTGATAAAAAAATATTATAATGGTAAATGATATGCCATAATCATACATGTATTGTGTATAAAATGCAAATATTTAGTTGGGAATACATTTAGAATGTGCATATTATTATTCCAGGCTTTGGCCCACAATAATTTAGGAACGTATGCATAAAGACACATTGTTCTATCAATTTAAATGATGGTTAAAATTTTCCTTTTAGAAATTTCATTTTATTGTGGGGAATATGGATTCATTAAATCTCTTTGTACACCATAATTAATATAAAATTAATCATATTATTTTCTAATGTATTCACCACAAAATGTATTAGTTAATTATATTCTAATAGAAAAGTTAGAATAATTTTCATCTAAATATTTAAATTCTTTAAATTTAGATTAGACTCTAGATTTATTTTTTGTATAATAAAACTAGATCATCCTAGTATAATGATTAATGAAAATAACATCATACAAAGAACCATTAATATAAGCAACTTCTATAGGTCATTTGACATCACTATCAATAAGCTCTAAGGGATGAGAGGAGTTAAAATCATGATTTTTGTGAAATGTTATAATGTGTTTCTTACCACATAATCAACCCTCACAAGTTTCATGATGAGATTAAATAGAGGGAAGACCAACCACAAAATCATGATGATACATATCATATAATATTATCAAATTAACATGACCTAATCTTTCATGCAATAATTGAATTTCATTTATACTTTGAAATAAAATACAAGTAGAAGTAAAAAACATGGAAAAACTATTATGTTGAGTCCATTAAACAATCAACGAACCAAATTTATTTTTAATAGATCAATTATCCCTTACTAGAGTTACTTAAAAATTATCATTTGTTAGATGAGAATAGGTTAATGGATATTTATTAAGTTTAAGAACATAGAAAATACCATTTATGACAACATTTAGAAATTAGCTTTTCCTTGTTTAGTAGCTACTAAAACTAAATTATCACCTAAATAAATTATTTTTTATATATCTTTATTGTTAGATAAAATACTTGAGAAACGTGTAATGTGATGTGATGCACCATCATCTAAAATCCATTCACTTGTTAAGAGTAAATAAGGTATCATATAATGCAATGGTGTTAGTATTTTATTTCTGATTATTATTTTGATTTTTATATTGATTCTGATTAGAACCTTTCTTCATTTTTTTATTTTTATTAGTTTGGTTATTAGTTATGTATTTTTTGTAACAACCTTCCCTTTTATGTCCAAATTTACCACACAGATTGTAATTTCCATTAAATTTAAATTTATGATTCTTATTAACAAATTTATTTTTCCCATTTTTTCTATTGCTAGGTCTAGGCTTAATTTATGTTTTATAGTGTTTTAAAGAACAATATCAAGGGTGATAAATTCTTGAGTGGAAATATCTTTAGAACCAAAATTTGACATCACTTATTCTTTATAAAATTAACTACTTGTTATCACCTTTCAAGGGAGTAGTGAGTAGTTCAAGTATAAGTTTAATGATTTTTGAGAGATGAATGCCATTATGCATACATAACTCTTTATTGATAATATCAAGTAGTAATTCAACCTTTACAATCCTAAAAATGATTGCTATTGCTTCTTCTAATTTTTATTGAAGTGCATTGGTAAATTTAGTTGTGATGTGTCTCCCTAATGAGGGTTTTTTAGTCTTAAAAAAATGTTCTATATTTTTTGAGCCATGAATTTAGATTTAATATATTTTTTTAAAATGTTTTGGAGAAGACATAACTTCCCTTCAAAATTAGACACACATTAATTTGAGTTTTATACTAAAATAAAACTAAAAAGTATATAAAATAAAATTTTAATGTAATTTTATACTTTTTTTATAATAAAACAATTATTATAGTGTATTAAAAACTTTTTTTAATTATATGTAAAATAATTAAGAAAATTTCAAACAATTGCACCTAGAATAAGAGTTTCAAGTGTCACAAAAAGAACTATGCAAAACTTATTTTTGATATATTTGTTTCAAAAAACATGTAAATAATATTTAAAACATAAAATGGAACATTATAATGCCTCTAAAACATGTAAAGACATAGATATCAACTAGTCACATGAAAACCTTTATGCAAAAGAGTTACTAGATAAAAGGCACAAAAAGAGTTGCTAGAGTTGAAAGTGTTGAATGTGAATTTTTACTAGGTACAAAGAAAATAAAAACAATTTTTTAATTAATTATTTGTTTAAAAAATAGTTTGAACAAAAAACATGTTACACCAAAAATATAGGTTTGGTGTGATTTTCAACTCTTGACCTTCCTCTTTATAAGTGTTTAACTGAATAATAACTAACAACTCCCCTAATACAATATTTGATATTTGATATATATATATATATATATATATATATATATATATATATATATATATATATATATATATATATATATAATTTTTTAACATGAATGTTAAAAAGTATTTCATGTTCCTTTTTAATTTTTAGCTAAGCAATATTAATAGGAAAGTTTCCTCCCCTTTATTTTTTCATGGAAATGTTTGATTTAAAAAATAAAATATTTAATGATTAATTTTTAGAACATAATACATACCTTTAAATGCTTTTATGCATATGTATGGTGTAGGGAGGAGATTAGGGGTGTTCTTGGAGATTGTAGGAGGCCCCCACAAAACATAAAACTTTCCAAACCACCTTAAAAGAAACTTTTGATGGATATAAAGTAGTAAGAAATGAATTTTTATGCCTAAAATTTAATTTTATGGTGTTTTGTAGCTGGTAGAACCATACAACAAAGTCCAGGTGAAGAATTATTTTCCACAATCTTAATTTAGTGCCTTAAAGGGTTTACCAAGGGTCGTAGTAAGAAAAATAACTGATGATTCACCATTTATACATAAGATAACAATAATAGAGGCATTGACATGAATTTTTACTATGTTTTTAGCCCAAATATTCCATACAAGTGTCATACTATGATGCCTTGGTGAAATTTTCTTACAAATTTATGTTTTAATGATGTTCAGTTGCTTATATCTAAGTTTTTGTTTGATAAAAATATGAAATATAGGATTCCATAGTGATCTATATATATTTCCTTCCTTCTATGTTATAGACCAAGCTGATGAAAAATGTTTTAACAGTGGTTTAACTGTTTTATAGAAAAAATAAATAATTTATATGGTCATGCCAAAAATACACACCTTAAACTCTCTCTAAAACCATGATGAAATAATTATATATACACATATATTGACATATGGATCTATGAATGTAGATTCTATAAATGACATAATATATATAACATAAAGAACACAAATATAGGTGGTATAACCTCATCAATGTAAAAAAAAATCCAATATAAATTAATTCATTGACAAACCAATAACCCAATACATATCTTTATTTGCCTTGCTTCTTCTCATAGAACTACACAGATCCTTGAAATTGGTTTGAATAAGATTTAAATGAAAGATTATGTATTATAATTCTTGGGGTGTAGTGTGTACTAAATTTTAAATGTAAAATTAAATTGTATGAGAGCTGGACCATTGTAACTAATAGATCTAACCTTTCACCTGAGACAACAATAATTTTTATTATTATATTTTATTATTTATTAAGATGAGTATTAACTTGTGTATTGTAAATAGTAGAATAAATTATTATTCTAACTTGTAATTTAATGTGTTAAGGTCACTTGTATATCACTTAACCATTAAATATTCCAATAACAAATTAAATGAACAGTCTTAATATTATTATCCAATGTTGCTTCCATTTGATTTAGCCATGATTTTATAAGTATCACATTGAATTTTATAATAGTATGCTTTAAAGACTACAATGTCTCCACTATATTACATCTAATATAAATAGGTATTTTAATATGCCATGTTGATTCCTCATAGGTTATTACATGTTTTAACATACTCATCATTCCATAATTCCTAGAGAAATTTAATTGTGCATGCACTTGATTGTAAATTTTCATCAATAAATATTTACTTTCTATTTGTTCACATTATATAAGATATTAAATAATCAGTGGTTATTGATGAGAAATGTTTGAGGTACATCAAGATTTATAAACTTTGAAATATAAGAATATGAAGAGACTAACCTTATAGGATTATTGTTATATATTTAAAATATAATGACACTCTTATTCAAAAATATTCAATTCTATTTTTAAAAGCATAAAAATTATTTTATCTATGCCCATAATGCAATGATAGGTATGAAATGATATTTCTGCCCACTTGTATTATCTTATGTACAAGTTGATTTTGATGTAGATAATAAAATATGATTTATGTATTAATATAGTCGTTTACACTTGGAAAATATCATTAATATTTGTTCATTTCAGCTATAGACCTACCTACTACCAAAAGGCTTGCATTCACTATCTCTTTGTTCCTAAATTTATTATCTCTTAGTCCAACCATTATTATTATAATCATCAAGACTTATATATTTTGAAAAAATATCTAAACCAAATTATTATCCTTCACTATCAGTTTTGGACATGTACCTAGTTTATATCTTATTGGACATTTGCATCCTAGATAGACACATACATTGACACAAGTGTCCACTTTTCATACAAAGTGTTAAGTGCCCAAAAGTCATCAAATTTACAAATGAAACATATCCTAAAGGTCTGATTAAGTGATTTAGTGTGATATATTTATAAAAAGGATTGGTAAATATACAATATTAACCCTAATCATTTCTCACCTAGAAAATAATAGTAACTTATAAGGAAACTTACAAAGATGCACTCAATCAAGAATTAAATTGAATAAACCTAACCTATTCATCCCTATTTATATATCAATCATAGTACCCATATTCCCACCAGTATTAAGCCTTTTAATAATAGTTCATGGGCCATGTTTTTTAAGTTACAATCTAGGTTATTACAAGTCATTACTTATCACACATTACATCATAGTACACATACAATCCAACACATAGGGGAGAACTATTGGTTATGTAGGTAACACCCATTGATAGAGTGCTCCTTAGGTATCTCGACAATAAGATCCCACTAACCCATTTTCCCATATTCAGTCCAAGGGTGAAGAAACTAGGGTTTGATCATTTTATGAATAGTGATAGATTGTGCACATGATCTTAAAACATCAAAATAAAGGTGATATAAAACATAGAATGCTCTTGTTGGTCAAATTTAGATCCAATTAGTATTCCATATATGACACTTAAATCAAATCTAAATACCTACATTAACAAAACTATCATATTTTATGAAAGAATATGATGCCATAGAGAGAATATTCCTAGAATATGAAAACTGGTCTAGGATTGTCTTTAATTCCATATCTAGCTTATTTTAGATTAGACCTACAAGAACACAATGAAAAAACTAAGCATATTTTTTCCCTATTCATTATGATATCTATAAATAGTTGTACTTTAATATTTTTATCATTATTAGTTGTATAACTTCATAATATTATTAATGTAAGTTTATATTAATTAGCCTACTCATTAGGCTAGTTCATTTACTTGTGCATAATATAATATAATAACACTTAACCCTATATTAGTTTATCATCCTTGTTCATCATCCTTGTGCCAATTTTAGTTACCATAGGTGGGTTGAGGAAAAAACCTTGACTTTTGCAAGAGGGTTCCCTTTCTAATAAGTCTAAATGAATCTGTTATACAATTTTAACATTTTTTAAGTCATTTTTGTGTAAATTAAGGCAAAGTGTTTTCTTGATGTTAAGCTTGTTTAAGTCATCTCTAGTGTAAACCCTTGATTAGTGGTCTTTAATGTCTAAGTATAAAGTTTATATAATATTAATTAAGTCAATTAAATTCTATTAAAATCCACTTGTACATACTAACATTTGAAAAATTAGTTTAAGCCAGTTTCAAATGAGAAGAGGTAATTATAATAGATTTTTAGTGCCAAAAGGAGGGTAGTCATTCACTTATATAGATTTTGAGGGCTCATCCTTATGTGTAAATGATTATAAACGTTTATATTAATATAACTAAAGTAAAATATAGGTTAAATAATCTTTTACATGTCTAAATAAGGTTAAAAACACTTCCATTATCCAATCAAGCTCTTGGCAAGTTCACATTGGCTAATTTCAAATGCTTGGTATAGATAACAAAGAGAAGGTTAGGATATACAAAAAAAAAGTGGGATCATAACAAAGGCCTAAAAATTTAGTCATGCCGTCTCATAAGCGCACGCTTTTAGAAAATTTGAAATTAGGTGTCGACAGTCTAGTGGTCGGCATGGCTACAACTTCTGAAATGAGTGGGGTGTTGTCAGCTCGTAAGGGGAGGGATCTGAATGCCCTTAAAGAGACCTCTCATGTGAGTGGAGGAATGTTTTCAATTGGGCATTTTGCCTACATTCTTGGATTAGGGTTTGAAGCAGGGGGAAGAACTTTCATGGATGTGGCGGCATTCAAAGTGGATCTACATGAAGCTATGCCTTGTGCATCATTTGGGCCATCCCATGTACTACCAGTAAATGCTCTAAAACCCACTAGGGTAACTCTAGATCTTGAAATAGTTGACAAAATATTTGAATGGGTAGAAGTTTTTTCCTCTCATGCTACTATTTTTCATTTCCATGGCTTTTGGCCCTCTCTTGCTGATCTACATGGCTAGATCTCTAAGATTTGGTTGCCACTTATTGAAGACAATGTTCAAATCTTCCCATGCTTTAAAGGTTTCTTTATAGCTATCTTCCAAAGACCTGAGGATAGAAGGATAATCTTGAGCAATAGTAATTTTTATGGCAGGGTAAATATCCTCTCATGGCCAAACGGTGGCATAAGGATTTTAATCCACTTACGGAAACCTTTAACAAGTTCCCTATCTGGGTTCAGCTCCCAAATCTACCAATACATCTTTGGCATGAATCAGTTTTTAAAACCATCGGGAATGCTATAGGAGATTTTTTATTTATGGATGAAAATACTTCGGATGGTTACCATTCGACCTGTGAATGCTTAATGGTTGAGGTGGATGTTTCTAAGGGCCTTCTAGAGGGGATTTGTCAGGACTTCCCAAGTGGTACTTGGACACAAATGTTGGATTTTGAGGGTGTACCTTTTTGGTGTAGAAAGTGTCACCTGATGGGTCATATTGTTGCTCATTGTATGGCTAGGAAATCAAAGTCTAGACGACCACCTTCTTGGTGGTCTGAGGCTTCCTCCGAACATTACATGGCTAAACAACCTGAGGAAGATTTGGCTGATTCTGAGAATGAAGATAGTATCCACTCCGAGCCGATGATTGAGGAGGATTCACTGGTAAAAGATTCCATAGATGGGCCTATGGAGACTGGGAATAATGATCATTCTAAGCTAGTTGTTGAGGAGGCTTTGGTCTCTCCCCCTATTTTTGAGGAACTACCTAGGATCCAGACTATGGTTGGTTTTCATAAGGATTTTACTGAGTCATTTGTGTCCCCTAGGCTTCATGGATCACTATCTTCTGAGATATGGGTGACTGAGGCAGCAAAGGTAGAGGATGGATGGACAGCTATTAAGAGGAAGAAGTCTAAGCCTTTGGTCCCCCCTCTAGATATGAATCTTTGTTCGTGTAAAAAATAAATAATTTTTTAAACCTCTTTTGTATGGGAGGTTGTAGGATGCTGATCCTGTCTATTGACGGTCTGTTCTGTGTAGTGTCAACTTCTACATCTAGTCTTTTATGCTATTTCTAGGTTCCTATTTAACCTGGTTTGGTTTATTCCAGTTTTGGGTTTCTTTTTAGAAACTTGGTTGTGCTTTAAGGTTTATCTCTTTTTTGATGTAAAGGGTTTTGGGGTCCATTCAAAACCTGTTTTTACCTTAATCTAAAACAAAGAGAAGGTTAGGTAAAAATATATTAGAAAAATATGGGGGCCATAATGACATTTAATTTTAATGAATTAGTGAACATTTTGATGGGATAGGCTTTATGAACAAATTCTAAGAAGGTAGGGTGGTCTAAAACCTTACAAAACCCCTAGTAGCTCAATTTTCTCATTCAAATGGTAGTTTAAAATGCACTAAAATCATGAGATAAATGGAATATGATATAATAAATTTTTAAAATCCATCTTTATGAATATTTAAACCACACTTTGCATGTGTGATCTCAAAATAGGAAGAAAACTTCATTTTTGAATAGGTTATAGGTTGAAAACAATGGTTTTCTAGATGTTTTGGGGTTTTCAACAGTTGATGGTATGATGATGAACTTATAAAAAATATTACATGCTTACTTTATGATATTTAATTTAATCAAATAGTCCTTAATTTTACATATGGACTTAAATCTTCACAACATGATGGAGACCTACAATATTTCACAAGTGTTTATCATGTATCAAGGTAGCAGGCATAATATTGGTATATAAAGGCCCACAATGCATGAAAAGAGTGATAAATAGACTATTTTTGAATTTTTGGTTTATTAAACTCATTAAAACCTCATAATATTATTTATTAGATCTAAAAATTCAAAGATAAGTCATGTTCTCATGAATACCAAGGGACTGTGTGTATCCTACATTAGTAGAAGGTCAACATGGATTTAAGTTTGAACCTCAAGGAAACAAAAGGGATAATTTGTTTAATATAAATTAAAACTATATATTATACCTCCAATAAATCTAATAATATTTTTGACCCAAACATCAACTACTCCAAGGCAAACACACAATGACCTCTAGTTAGAAGACTATGTAAAAGTTTGCCTATGTAAGAATGAACCAAAAAGACAACCTTACATTGCTAATGAAGTATGAAGGTCATGAGAACAAGAGGATTTTTTTGAGATAATGGTGAGATGTTTTAAATTATATAAAAATTGAATAATTATTCATAATAATGTTATAATGATTAAAATATAGACCTACAGGTTTGTAGACTTGTAGGTCTCCATTTTCATGTTAATGTAATAGACCTTGCATTTAATGATGAAGTTTAAGGATAAAAGGAGATATATAAGTCATAATAAAGACATGATAATATGTATTTAGGTTATATTAAGTGTTATTATTTAATTTAGTAACCATTATTGGGCACTAATAAACATAAATCCAAGAAGGAGCACCTAAAGTCTTCCATAAGCATTTATCATGTATCAAGGAAGCACAGAAAATCATGGTATATGAAGGCCTCCAATGCATGAAAAGAGTGATAAGTAGGGTTTTATTTCATTTTTGGTTTTTTAAACTCATTATAACCTCCTTAGGTCATTTATTATATCCACAAAGTCAAAAAGAATCTAGGTTCTCATGAATACTAAGGGACTATGTGTAGCCTACACTAGTAGGAGGTCAACATGGGTTTGATTTTGAACCTCAAGTAAACCAATGGGAGAATTAGTTTCATATAAATTATAATGATATATTACCCTTTAAAAAAATACAATAATATCCTTTATCCCAACACCAACTAATACAAAGCAAACACACAATAAGCTTTGGTTAAGAAACTATGTAAAATTTGGCCTATATAAGAATGAACCAAAAAGACAAAACCTTGCATTGCTAGTGAAGTATGAAGGTCATGAGAACATGAGGGTTATTTTGATATAATTTTGAGATGTTTTTATGGGTATAAATATTTAATATGTTTTATAATGATCTTATAATGATGAAAATGGAGACATACATGTTTGTAGACCTGTAGGTCTCCATACCTATACATTTTTATTTTCATGTTAATGAAATAGAACCTTCATTGAATGATGAAGTTTAAGGAAAAAAAGATATATTAAATTCATGAAAAATTAATCATAATATTTATATATAGGTCATGTTAATGGTGATTAGTGAAGTGAATAACCATTATTGGGCACTAACAAACATCAGGTCAGGAAGGATCACCTACATGTCCTCACCTTGGATATGAAGAAAAGTGCATATTTTGTGATAATTAGGAGGCTTGGAGGAACAAATATATTTCAATAAATATGGAAGGGGACCTATGTGTACTATAAATTTGTGGAATTTTTTTAGGGATTTATTCCCTCATCTTTATGAATCTCATAGTTAAAGATGATTGGCCACATTAAACCCTCTTTAAACCATTCTAAGAGATTGATGGATGTATAGGTCATTATAATGACCTAAAATTCCCTTGAATTACAATATAATAACTTGGATTTCCTATGCACACTTAATATCACCTAAAAGGAACCATCACTTGGCATGTGTAGGAGAAATGTATAGATTTTTTGGCCTTAAAACTACCTTTTGGATCTAGTTTGTAGAGTTATAAGTTGTATAGATATTCCTAACCATTTTTACACTAGTTTCTAGCCAAGATAAAATTATTATGTAAATTCACATGTAATTTGGTTGTTATTCATGATGATAGTATAGTTTTCAAGTGGCTAACTAGGTCTGAGAGAAGAAATATGATCAGTCTTGCACTAAGAGGATTGAATTTTAGGTTATTGACAACATAAACCAGGTTAAAACTTAACTCTCATTTTATCCCAAGATTTAAAGGCTATTAAATAATCCTATAATGTTTTTGGATAGCTCTAATAACCCTAATCAATAATTCAAAATGTCAAATATGGGCTTATAAATCCTTCTAAGTAAAAAATTGGCAATTTCAAACAAGGTTGATGAGTTGTTTAGGGAGTTGAAGAGTCTCTTATATGAATTTATTATATATGTTCATCATCAAGAAGATAACACATGGTAAGGATATGGATCAAATTAATCTTAGACTCTCACTTCTAATTATGAGTAACTTGGATGAAGTGACACTTGTTATTAGGGTTACTCTTACACATTTCTCTCTCTCTCTCTCTATATATATATATATATATATATATATCTTATATATATACCATTAAATGGATTATTATGGATCCTTTGGCTGAGTATGGTGAATCCCTAATTAACTAAGCACTTTTAATATGCCTTTGAATGTTGGATAAAATTGATTCTTACCTTATCATATGTTTATGACTAGTGTACTTGTGTGATTATTAATGAATGCTAGTAGTGCTTTTAATCTCCCTAATTTTTCCTCTCATACCTATTTTCAAATGGATTATATTCTTTTAGGTCACATGTTGAGTTTGAGGTAGCTTTTCATAGTTTTTAAGTGGAATTCAATCATTAGTGTCTTTCTTAGACATCTTGATTATCCCTCTCATTCAATACATTATATATGACCTCCAGTTGAAATACTCCTGCTTAAAGGTCCTTGTTGTGTAGTGTGATTAGATTCAGGTCTAATTCATGTCATTAATTCATGATATTCACGTGTATGATGTTAAATTTTTGAATTATTTCCTTATATTAGTTTAATTTCAGTCATCTTATCCTTTACTTAAAAAAATAATAGGTCTATTAGTAATTCAGGGTGATAGCATCAAAAGAAGTATCCCTATCTAGAGATTAACCTCACTAATTAGCCCACCCATAGACTAGAGGTGTCTCCATGCTATCACTTAAGTGAGGAGGTTTGAACAAAATCATAAAGGGTTTAAATTTTTATGGTAACAATTCTAGCACACCTAGTGGAACCAAGAGACTTCATCCATTGAAGAGTGATTGGTGTGTTCTTCAATGCATCAACCTTTGAAGGCATAAACACAAACACTATTGGAAAATACAAGGACAATTATCTAGTTTTAATACCCCAAATATTATTTTAATCAAGTGTTTTTTTATTTTTTCCTTCCTCATGAGGTTATATAATTGAGTTTGGAGTTGATTTCTATTTTACTCAAGTTGGTGAATCATGTTAGCAGTATGTTGATCATTATCAACCTCATGTTGAGTCATGTTGAACTTATGTTGATCCTTATCAATAGTTGGTTGACCATTACAAGCATTATATTGTGTCATACAATCCTTTATATTGAGATTACAACCCATCTTATTTACCTCAACAACCTTACCAATCTAGTAATCAATATTATATGCCACCTACGACCCCAAGTCCACCTCCTTAGTAGCCTATTCATCCTTATAATCAACCTTGTCAAGAAAATTTTGTTTCTATTCAACATAGTCACATTCCCAATTAGTTTACCCCATTTTTCAAGTAAACTCTTTTAAGATATGACAGGCATGTGATAGAGCTTGATAGACAAAGGGAGTATGGTCTAGGTGTTCCTAGTCATATCATTTAAAATGTGACAGACTCATTACAACTGATTAAGAGATAATGGGCACCTATTGAAAGAGATAACTAGAAAATACTCGCTAGTGACATGTTGGACATAGGTGGCCTAATTAAATCCATAGAGGACAAGATAATGGTTCATGAAGGGTAGCAAGTTTATTGCTATCAACCTTATGTGCTTTCTCTTACTCCAACTTAGCCTTGTTTTACTCCACCCATTCTTCCTCAAAATATTAAATCAAATGAATTTCAAACCCTCCCATGTACCTCACATATTCCTCAATCATTCCCATCTTAGAATAAATCTGAGAGAATATCCAAAAGAGAAAATAAGTTATTATTGAGATAGATGAGGATCAAGATAAATCAAAATTTGAGTGTTTGATTACTACTTGGATGGAAAATAATGAGGATTTCTTGGCATCAAACTCCATTCCCCTTCCTCAATAGTCCCCCAAAAGGTCCCTCAATAATCCAATTTGGAATCAAGTGGTGAATTCATGAGATAAAAAAAGGTGAAACAAGCTTATATTGGGGAATTAAGACCAAAGAAGAACCTGAACCTATTTAAACCCCATCAATCCCTCCTTAATATCCTAAAACTTTCCCATCATGGATATAAATTAAAGAAGGAATATAAAGAAAGAAATAAATCCTTGTTGATAAGGTTGAATAACTTAAAACATTCCCATCTTGGAAATAAATTTAAGAGATAATTCAAATGAATAAGAAAGTCCTTGTGGAGAAACATGAAAACCAAAGTATTTCAAGGTTTGAAGGGTTCATTGGTGAATGTAAGGAAGAGAGGGATAATCTCATTGGTCATGAGAGATAATTTTTTTTTGAGGTTTAACAACCCCTCCTTGAGGAATAATGTCAAATTGTAGCGATAGATTACCATGAAGAAGGCTATGAGGAGGATAATTCAAGTGTATATGATGAACAATTCATCACTGGAATACCACTTGGTGAGTAAAGGTTCAAACCAATATTTAGAGAAGAGGAAAAATAAAGACATGATGAGTTGACAATGTTAGAATCATAGGATGGTATTCAAAGTAATATCAATAACCAAATGGATCAGTCACATTAGAATGGCTTTTATGTTGATGAGTAGGTTCAGGATAACCATACAATAGTAGGTGAGATGAAAACTAAGTATGAGGAAGTTAACAAGGTAAATTTTAGGTTTCAACTTCCTTATTTCCCTCAAGATTATGAGCCTCTCCCTTGTTACAAATAAGAGTTTCATTTGCTATAAGAGGACCTAATTGATATATAAGATACTAAAAGGAAGTTTGAAGACTTGTTTTATGTAATTATATCATGTTTCACTCTTTTTCAAGGAGAGTATATGCTAGAAAATATATAAGAAGGTATCTCTCTAAATTAAGTAAATATGCAACAAATAATTAGTCCTCCAACTCTAACATCCCAAGAGGTATGTGTTGTTAAATATTGCTACTAAAGATGATATTATAATAGTGGAATAATCAATAAATAATGATCTTGATAATATGGAACAAAAATAAGACATTAATTAGAGTATGCCTCAATAACGCCATGTTTAAATGTAGGAATAAAATCTAGAGATAATAGAAGGTTTTGAACAACTTGAAGAAATTTGAAGACACATTAACTCTCTTCAAGTGGCCATAGACAATCAGGAATACCTATTAATGATGTAGAGATAGTATTTTTTTTGCCAATAATCCAATCTTGGGATAAGTATGAATTTATTCTTGACTCACATAGCCAATCCATGGACAAGGTAATGAATAAATAAGGTTTGGTTACTAGTCAAGGAGACCATGAATATGCTAACATCTCATAATGTAGGTGGAGAATTTCACTTCATGAGCAATACCTGATTAAAAATCACTTAGCATAATAAAATCTTATTTCATAGGAGATTGGTGATCTTAGGAGTTTCCCATTTGAACTTGGAGGAGGAAGATATGGTGAGGTTATTTATGTAGTAGATTCCTTACATTTTATTTTACCTAAGTGCTTATTATCACAAGTGCATTATTTTGTTTCATTTTGTTTTTATGTGTTGTATTTTTTGTGTTGTGTGTCTGGAAGGTTTTTTACATTTCTAATCTTTTTCAAGGTGTTATTTTGTCTCAATTTGACGTAAAGTGACTCCATTTCCCAATGGATGGACTGGAAAACTAGTCTAAGGTGTATAATAGGCATGCAGTCCTAGGTGGTCACCAAATATGTTAGCCAATTTTATCTATCATAGGTGGGTTGAATCAAAAACCTAAATTTTGCACTATGTTTCCCATTATGATAGGTATAAATGAATGTCTTATACAATTTTAGCATTCTTTAAGGTATTTTTGAGGAAATTACGTAAAGAGTTTTCTTAGTGTTAAGCTTGTTTAAGTCATCTCTAGTGAAAGCCTTTGATTAAAGTTATTTCATGTCCAATTATAACGTTTATCTAAGCTTAATGAATTTCATTAAAGTCTAATAAAAGGTACATGTATGTCCTTACATTTTTCAAATCAATTTAAGATAGATTCAAATTAGAAGAGGTAATTATATGAGGATTTCAATGCCAAAAAGAATGAAATCATTAAGTTTTACATATTTATAGGGATCATATTTAAGTTTTAATGGATAAAAACGTGTCTATTCATATCCATCAAGTCAAATCTAGTTTCAATAATCTTTCATAATTCTATAGAAGGTAAAAAACACTTCCATTCTCCTATCGAGCTCTTGGTAAGCTCATGATATCTAGTTTTATATGCTTGGTATAGAAAGTAGAGAGACAACTAGTTAAAATATATTAGAAAAATATGGTATCCCTAATTACCTTAAGTTTCCATTCATTATTCAAGAGTTTTAGGGGATAATCTTTACGAACAAACACGAAGAAGGTAGGGTGGTCTAAAACTCTACAAAACCCCTACTAGCTCAGGTTTCCATTTGAAATGGTAATTTGAATCCCATTTAAATCATTAAATCAATGGGATATGATATAATAATTATATTAAACCACTCTTTATTAATATTAAAACCTCAATTTGCATGTGTGAGCTCAAAATATGAAGTTATCTTTATTTTTGAATAGGTTACAAGTTGAAGACAATGGTTTTTTTGATGTTTTGTCATTTTCAAGAGTTGAGGGTATGATGGTGAAGTTATTAAAAATATTCCACACTTTCGTGATTCTATTCAATGTAATAAAATATTCCTTCATTTTCCATATGGACCTAAATCTTCATAACATGATGGATACCAACAATCTTCCACAAACATTTATCATGTATCAAGCTAAATGGCATAATCTTGGTATATGAAAGCCTCCAATGCATGAAAAGAGTGAAAAGTATATTTTTGTTATATTTTTTATTTATTAAACTAATTATAACCACATAATATTATTTATTATATCCAAAAATGTAAATAGAAGTCATGTTCTCATGATTACCAAGGGACTGCCTGTAGCCTACACTAGTAGGAGGTCAACATGGCTTTGTATTTGAACCTCAAGGAAACTAATGGGAGAAGTTGTTTCATATAAATTAAAATTATATATTAGGTCTAAAATAAATAAATAACTTTTTTTTACCCCAACACAAACTAATCCAAATCAAACACACAATGACCTTAGGTTAAAAGATTGTGTAAAAGTTTGCCTATGAAAGAATAAACTAGAAAGATAAAACCCTACATTAGTAGTGAAGTATGAAGGTCATGATAAAATTAGGGTTGTTTTTAGATAATGGTTAGATTTTTTAATGGATATAATGATAAATAAATCTTCATAAGGAGATTATAATGATGAAAATGCAGACCTATAGGTCTATAGACATGTAAGTTTCCATTTTCATGTTAGTGCAATAGACCCTACATTAAATGATGAAGTTTAAATAAAAAAGAGATATTTCAGTCATGATAAATCAATTATAATATGTATTAAGGGTATATTAAGGGTGAATAAATAATTTTAAAACCATTCTTTGGCACTAAAAAATATCAGGCCAAGAAGGAGCACCTATAGGTTTGCACCTTCGATATGAAGAAGAGTGCATCTTTTGTGATAAATAGGATGTTTGGAAGAACAAGTAGATTGAAATAAATATTTATAGGGTTAAAATTATGTCTAATCTCACATTAATAAAATAATATCATCAATATGGTAAATATCCCTTGAGGAGAGTAGACCAAATGAGACATATAAGTCTGACATTAGATTGCGAACGAAAAATGTAAATTTTGATTTGAGTTTGAGTTTTTGATGATCATTAAAGTAATTAGGAGTATTATATGGGGTTTTAATAATTATTTTATCCTTTTAATGATGAATATAAACCTAAAACAAGGCCATTAGGGTTAAACTAACCTAGTTACCTATAGACCCTCACGGTATGGAAATCAATTGTAAAACCTTTTGGAGAATAACTACCTATTGGATATACATTAAAACCATAATATATAATATTTAATACCTATTGGAAAATATTTTTACCATAAAAATTCACATTGACTATTTTAGATTGAAAACTCTCTCTCGATCTAACACATAGTCTTGCACTTCTAAGAGGCTACTTTTGAGGCTTAGAAAATACATGGAGGATATACTTTATGGAAACTAGATATTGGAGGATTTGGGAGGGGGGGGTTCCACTACTTCAAATTAATGGACTTATTTTGTTTATCCGTACATTATTCTTTATGAATAATGCTTAAGAGTAAAGACCACCCTAAAAACCTCATCCCACCTTGTGAAGATCTTGAGAGAACTCATTTTTTTGCTTGAATATTATAAGAGAATTTAAATGGAACCTAAAAATAATAGCCATGTAATTTTACCCCCATCTACTAGAAACATGTGGCATTGATTCATGGATTGGTACCCTCAACTTTATGAATCATCATTAAGATGATTGGCCACTTTAAACCCTTATAAGATCTTAATAGAAGTATAGCTATTTATAATGACCTAAAATTCCATTTAATGACACTATAATGACTTTAGTATCTTATAAACACACAATTTCACCTAATGGAGTCATCACTTGGTATGTGTCAAAGAAATATATCAATTCTTTGGCCTCAAAAAATATCTTTCCGAGCTAGTTTATAGAGTTTTGAGCTCTATAGATCTTCCTAACCATTTGGAGAGTCTTTTTGAGCCAAGATATAGGTATTATGGAACTTAAAATTTTATTTTATAGGTATTCATGATGATATTATATTTTCCAAGTGGCTAACTAAGCCTGAGAGAAGAAAGATAACCAGTCTTTCACCAAGATGATTGAATTACAGATTCTTGGCAACATAAAGAATGTTTAAAATCAATTCTCATTCTCTCCCAAGATGGAAATGAGATTTAATTTTCTTTTAATTTCATTATATATATCTAATAACCCTGATCAAGAATTCCAAATGTCAAATATGGGCTTGTAACTCCTTATAGGCCAAGAATGGGTAATTTCAAACAAGGTTGATGAGTCACATAGGGAGTTGAAGAGTCTCTTATATGAATTTATTATATAATATCATCATAAAACTACCAAAACATGCCAAAAAGATGTATAAAACTAATATTACACTCTCCCTTTAAGCTATAACTAACTTGGATGAAGTGACACTTGTCATTGGAGTTACTTCTATGCTTCTTTCTCTCTCTCACTTTCTCCTATATGTACAACCTTAAATTACTTGTTACTGATCCTTTTTCTGAGTATGGTGAATACATTATTAACTAAACACTTATAATATGCATTTTAATGTTGAATAAATATCATTCTTATCTTCTCATAAATTTTCAACTAGTGTACCTATGTGGTTTTTTATGTATGCTAGTAATAGTGCTTTTAATCTCCGACATTTATCCTATCCAACCTCTTTTCAAATGTATTGTGTTCTTTCAAGTCACACAGAGAGTATGAGGTGTATTTAAATAGTTGGTAAGTGTAATTTAGTCATCAGTGTCTTTTTTATACCTCTTGATTAGCCCTCTCATCTAATACATTATATATGACCTTCATATTGAAACACTCATGATTGAAGGTCCTTATTGAGTAGTGTGATCATATTTAGGTATAAGTCATTTTATTAGTGCATGATAATTAGGTGGAGTGTTTTAATTTGTTTCATCACCTCAATATATTAGTTTAATTTTAGTTCTCTTACCATTTTTCTTTGCAAAAAATAGGTCTAGTACTAATTCAGGCTGATAACATCAAGGGAGCTAGCCCTATCTAGAGATTCACCTCATTGATTAGGCCACCCATAGCATAGAAGTTTCTAAATACTATAAATTAAGTGAGGAGGATTTAAAAACATTATCAAGTGTGAAATTTTTTATTATAACAATCCCCTTATCTAAATTAAGGTTTAAACATTTGGTGAACCTGATCTTTGTTCTCCAAACCCTTGATTGATCTAAGGTTTTTTTTTCTAATTTTTTTATTATTATAAATTAAAATTTAAAATTATTAATTTTTAATCTATAGGTAATGGAAAATTTCAATCACAAATGGAAAATAAAGAATCCTTAGTCACTGATATCAATAAAAAAATCACTTAATGGATGCATTTTTGTATGTTATAAGAGATTAAATCAATAAACATACCAAGGCTATATCATCCTCCCCTAGTGATAGATAATCCTTGGTAGTAATACAACTTATTTCATATCAATCACTCTCCTATTGAACACATCATTTCTTCATAATTCTAGTGGGGGAAATAAGTATGCATTTACACCATTTTTTCCTCAATGAAGTATTACTATTATTATATCATCCATGGGAAACATTGTCACATCAACCCAATTACAAATTTCAATGATATATAAACTAAAATATTGGGTAAACCTATTTTGGTGTCTTATCAAAATTCAAACCCTAGTGATAAATATGTGAATGATCTTATTCAAACTATCAAAAAATTCAAGATAAGGTAACAAATATTGAGCAAATCATATTTATTCACCTTATGTTATTGATTCATAAGATGTGTTTTATAACCCTCCTTCACATAAAATATATTTTCATCCATTTTCAATTGGTTTTGTTACACCTAATTTCATATTAAATTATGGAAATAGTGATATTAAACCACATATTTGATATATTTATGTGACATGACTTGATTTTCAATCCAATGATAAAAATTTTACTAAAATATTTCCAAAGAGTATCAATGAATAGAATATAAGGTGGTTATATGATTTACTAATCCAATTTTTAAAATAATTAAAACCTCTGTTGGATAATTTTTTGGCACACTTCTCTTTCAACATTACTAAAAAGGTATCCTATGCCCAAATTGAAAAAATCAAACAAGGAACCAATGAAGCTATGAATGACTATGTCTTGAGATATGAGATAATGTTAGACAAAATGATAAACTAAATGGATGATAAATATCTTCAATAAATATTCAAGAAAGGTTTTCTTTCCCCATTACATTATTCCATCAATTTCAAAATTTTCAAATCCTTTGATAACTTATGAGATATTATGTGATATTGTGAAATGAAATTTATATTATTAAAAAAGATTAAGTATGTAGCCAACACATGGACTACATCGAATACCTAGATAAAAGTTCAAGCCTACATAACCTAAAAATGACACAACTACAAAATTTAATATTTTATCACAACCACCTAATTTTCTTGTATTATCCAATGCACTAAAGAGATCATTTACATGATTAACTGAGTCATCATCTTCACTAATTTATAATATTGTAGGTTGTAATCTCATATCTATCCCTCCTACCATATAGGTATATGAGTAGACCTATATCTATGGATATGATTCTAATGCTTATTGTGACTATTACTAGGGCCCTAGGCATTTTGCTAACTGATGTTATACATTGAAACATAAAATCCAATATATTATTGATAACCATTAGCTATATTTGATTACCCTCCCAAATATTTAGGGACACAATGTTGTGACCATTAGGACCAAAATATGTTTATTTATCCACTAAAATATCATGCACAAAATAATCTAGAAGTGAAAATGGCATATAATTCACATCTTCCTTCACCACATTATGGTCACCCATTAGATGGGATTATTGGTAATTATACATGACATATACCTCATGTGGCTCAAAAGCCATAAATTACCTTTGATAATAGTGAGATTGTTCATGATGACTAATATATTAACTCAATATTTATTTGATCATACCTTGATCACCAACCTATTCAAAGTGTTATGATTAATAATTGTACTAGAGAAAATATTACAACATGACATTACTTACACATTTGGGATAGACACATGATAATGTACACCCTTTGACCAAAGTGGTGAAAGTGGATGTTTTAGATTAAGGTAAAAATAGGTTTTGAAGGGATCTCAAAACCCTGAAATAAAGGGAGAAGGATAAAATAGTAACGTCCATAGGCAAAACCTAAAACCTACTTCAAGAAGTATCAAAATCATGTTTTACATGGACCTAAAACCACCAGAAAAGAAATTTAAAAGACAGACCCCAGGTTTTATAGAGACTTGGAAACTCCATAGTAATACAAAAAACCAAGTAACGAGACCAGATATCACAACCAACTAAAAGAACTAGGACCTATTCTTCTAGTTCCAAAATCATCTTCACTACTTCCTTACCTTTCACAACAGTGTCTTGAATGGCAATAGCTGCCGATGTGGCTCCCTCTTTCATTGCTTTCTTTCTTGAGCTCTGTCTTGTTCTCTTGCTACGCCCCTCCAAGGATTTGATTTCCTCATTTGCTCTTTTTCCAATGTTTACAGTAGCAGCACATATGCGAGATGTAACCTCCTCCGTCTTCCTTCTGCTTTCCTTAATGAGCTCCCTTAAGTTGTTCTCATAGTCTTTGAGTTTTATGGGAATATCCCTCATCTGCTTTTCCATGTTATTGATTTTGTTCTGAACTGCCTCCTAGTTACCTTCCATTATTTCCATTTTCCTATTGAGTTCCATTATCTCCTTATACATCCATAAATCAAATTGAAATATAGCATCTACTTTGCAATTGGTCAATCTCATAGGTGGATGCCTTTCATCATTCTACCTTTTATCACTCCAATATTTTATTTTCTTTTTTGGACTATTTCAAGCTTCTTCTATGTGATCCTCCCTTTCCATTCATTTTTATTCCTTAGTTTCAATAGGGCTTTCATTTTGGTTATTAACATCCTTAACTTGAGCTCCCATTTTCGTTACTTGGTTGGCAACCTAAACTAGATTTTCCCTCTCATTTATCGAAACAGGGTCCTTAATAAGATCATCCAAATCTTTATCGATTTCCTCAAACACTTCCTAGTTTTCCTCAGAATCATGCTTACTATTTTCAGATTCTTCCTCTATAGTGACTCCTTTCTCATTCTTGTCTTGAACTTCTTCTTCCTCACTAGAACTTGATTGCCTACTTTCTGTTCCTCCCTCTTCCTCCACACTCTCCTCCCTAGATTTTTCAGTACTTTCCCACTCTGTTTCCTCATCAGCAGTCTGATTTTTGAGACTAGGGAATTTGAATTTAGCTTTTTCTTTCCCTTTTACTATTTCCTTCTTGTTACTCTATAAGTCCTTATTTTTTCTCGAATAAGGATTCATTACAATGGCCTTGTTCTTACAGTGACCTTTAATTATTAGAATTAATCCCTCATGCAATATAGGATGAGACTCTTTTTTCCTATGAGCGAATAGACTTTGGAGCAAAGAGAAATGCAAATGGAAAGGAAAGGAGATTCTTACTTTGTGTCTGAAGTGATTAAGAAATACAAAATGAAATTTGTGGAATCTTTTGCTTCTTCCATCAAGTATGAAATACTCTTGGATACAACATAGGACATCCCTCTAGATACCCTTAATTTTCTCCAATTTAAAAAAATCCCCACTCTTTTCCAACTGCTGCTCGTCAACATCCGTCTTTGGGAATTTGCAAAAAAGCCTCATTTGAAGTGCTGGTCTGCTTTGAGAATTTTGTTCCCTCCATTGGAAGCCCCGTGACCTCCGCTATGAATTCCTCGGTAAGATTCACCATGATGCCATGAAGGGTAACCCTATCATCAATCCAATTTTACATTGTAATATGTGGTTTTGAACCATGAAGCCATTCCATATAGCTCACAACCTTCCCTCTCTGAAGGATCTTCCAGACATCTTGTTTAGCTTTCCACTCTTCACAGTTTTTGGGTTCCTGCTTCCTTGGTTCTCCTTGCCTATTGTGAGCCATATGAATATCCTTTAATGCCCAAACACTGTAAGCTAAACAATGAACCCAGCTATTACCAATTTGGAACAAAACTCACCTTTTTTTAGGCATGTTCAGAATCCACTTCATGTACTCTAGAACATTTCTATTTAATGAGTGTAAACCTTTCTCCGTGAAGCCACTCCACCAAATCATTGGTTTTCTATTCCAAGCTGATCTTTCCCTCCTTTGCATGAATTGCGTCATGATGAATGAGCGCTCTAAGATCCACATCCTTGTTCAAAGTATCCTACCAACTCACCTTGTGTCCTGTTCAAACTGTGTGATTTGCTATCCAATCAACAACTCTGTTAGCTTCACGATAAGTATGGGTAATAGTAACTTCCTCAAATTTTTTGATTAAAGTTTTCATTTCCATCACCATAGCCTCTATTGACCATGAAACATAATTTTTATTATGTATAATATAGGGATGTTAGTTGGTATAGGGAGTGACTAAAAATGAGGAAGATACCAAGTTATTGGTGTATAATATGAATGTAGTTCTTATATTAGGAGATCAAATAATAATTGGAGATCTTATTAAATTAACTCAACTCCTTCCTAGTTTTTACATAACTATGGGAGCCAAGATGTGTATTGAACTAGTTTCCATGGTTACAATGTAGTGAAAGGAATCCATTCCTATATACTTCAATCGATTCAAATATACTAGGTTAATTCAATGAGTTTGACCACTTGGATGGATCAAGTTGAGTTAAAGAAGAAAAAAATGCTATAATGTAGAGTCAAATCAGTTCTCATAATCTACTAAATAAAAAATACACTATGGCATGAGAAATTTTTATTTCCTCAATGATTTGTTTTTCAAATGTTTGAAATTGAGTTCATATTTTCATAATGAAGTTATGGATGAGTAATGGATGAATGCATGTGGTTGTAATCTGATCCCATATCAGAGAATCCAATGCTTCTCAACCAACCACATGATCTCACATGCACACCATTACCATAGTGTTTCCATCATTTCAAACACATAATACACACAATAATCATGCACAATAAAGTTTTTTAATATTCACATAATCTATCACATAGATTACAAAGGAGTTTGTATTAAATAAGCTTGAGATTTTGTTTTATGAAACAATTAATTATTACATGAAAAAAATATTTTTGGAATGGAATATTGTCACTTATATGTAAATATTCAAAACAAAATCAAAAAAACTAAATGACTCCCAGATAAATCTTACGTCCTATAGTGAGTGTGAACATGACTAAATAAAGCTAGTTTTGTATAAACCAAAATCACTAGCCAATATGAAAATGACCACTTCAACAAGTGCTTTGTCATACTTAAAAATATTTAAATTATATTTTATGAGATTTCATGTCACTTGAATATGAAATTTTATGATCACATGTATTTATATATAAAATTAATGCTTCATATTGTCAATATATTCATGATATTGTAATTCTCAACGCTAGCCATATGAAAATCAATAAATATACTAAACTATTGAATAATCATAGAGTGACACCTAAAATAAGTCATATGCCTTTCATTAGAGGATCAATAAAATTTCAAGAACTTAAGTCTAGTCAAAGTGTAATATTTAAAAGTTTACTTCACAATAACATGAGTTTATTACCTTATATTAGGCATTATGATTATATACATATAACATAAACATTTAATTTTAAAAAAATTAGTGATTATCATAAAATAAATAGTCATATAATAGATAGATGTCATTATTTAAAACATAAGATCTAATATTTTAGTTATAGTGGTGGAATTACATATATATATATATATATATTACAAAACCATAACTTTCAATCACATAATCAAATGTAGAATGAGCTATATAAAATGATGCCTCATCTTATAAATTATAAAATTCAAATCCTAAGGTAAATTCACCTAATGATGGAAAACATGGTAATGATGGTTTCTAATGATCCCATAAAGACTCATATTTCACATGTGAAAACTTTAGTCATTAATATTTTCATAGAATGAAAATGAAGACAAGGAATTAAGATCATTGACAAACATGAATTTAATATTTTCAATATTTATTTTATTAAGGAAATTTGTTATGATTGTAAGGATTTAAATGATATCTCTATCCATATACTCGAGCATATATATATCATTAGAACATATTACATTACCTTTATAATTTAGTCTAAAAGCATTTACTATAGTTTTTTTAATGGCATAAACTATTAGACCATATAAAACTATATTTGATATATAGTGGTTATAAAAAAAGGAAGTAATACTTGATAGTGATCATGATCATATAACATTAAAATTTCAAGGAGAGTTACAATACAAAGAGATCTAACATATGCAATGAAAAATTTAAATCATCCCAAAGTATATCCTATTACATTTCAAAAGCAACTTAAGTGAGTATATAAGAAAATACTTCATCAATATCAAATTAAACCTAACGGGGACCAAAAATCTACTAATACATATTAAAGGAAAACTCAATACATTCATAAATATCCATTCATCAGAGACATGAGTTAAAACAAAAATGAATTTTCAACAACATTTTCTACTTTTGTTAAGAATTTGTTAAGTATCCATCAATGTATTATCTAATTTGAATTTTTTTGACTAGATGGTATCATTGGTTAGATTTTATAACATATTTTATGCTTTAATTCTTCATCGTTTCTCCACATAACTAATATGAGACTTACAAAATATAAATTTGATAATGGACTCATAGTTTGATCTAGAGACATTGTTGTGTCATTTAATTTTCCATATTACATTGAATTAAATTATATTTTATTGAATGATCATTTTTTATTTGATTTGATTAATTCTTAAAACTTATTTTAACTTGGCTCTTAATGTCTCCTGATTATTCCTTCTGGGAGTTTACTTTCTTGATATTTTTTTAAATATATTTTTTATTTATGTGTGTACACATGATCTTGATTTTATTTATATTGTTTTTTCATCACATGTTCTCAAATTTTTTATTCACCATAACCCCTATGTACCAAAACTTCCACACATTTCTATGATATGCATCACACATATATAGATAACCTACTAGTCAAATACTTATATCAGGGTATACCTTGTCCTAGGGACATTATTATTGTGCTTAAATTGGTGATATATTATTTATTAAAGGGGTGGAATGCTTATAAAAATTTAGTAAATGAAAAAACATGGAAAATCAGAAAAAAAAATAAAAAATATTTATGTATTTATTTTTAGATTACATAGTGACATAAAGATACATATTATATGTAAGGTGAATATAGTCAAAAATATAAATATTTTATAGTATAAAAAAATGGAGAATACCACATTGGATCCAACATTCATAGAATTTTCATGCCATAAAAAAGGATTGTATTTTAAGCAAGTGTTGTTTGTAATAATCATATCAAGGATATAATTAGTAATTCCATGCAATAAATTGATGAACAAATAGTCACCTAGATCCAATATGTAAAGGGGTAAGATAAAGTGAGATAAATTCTAGTAGATAACAACCAATAAGCATCTAAATTAATGATTATAACCAATATGTATTTGAACTTATGATTTTAACCAAGAATTGTAAGAAGAGTAAACAATCGTGTAGAGATAACATATACTAATAATAAAGTACTAATATAAGATTATAGGATAATAACATATAAATATAACACATGCACACACACATATATGGCAATATAAGTATATAAATAAAGAGCACATGGATAGGGATACCTATCTTAGGTTAAATTATTGGCACATCAATTTCCCCCTTTTCATAAGAGGCACTCTATGAGAGATGTAGGTGAAGCTCAAGATTTAAAGATGAAAACCTAAGTTTCCTTAGTTGGGGATTCCATGGACTAGGTGTACCTTTTTAGTTTAATTTATCTCATTCATACCTTCAAATCAAAGACCTTTAGAAAATTATAATTCCACAATTGTAATCTCTTCTACACTAATTTATCTTCTTATTAGTAAGTCAAGATTTTATACATGATTAAATTTGTGTAAATGTATTTTTTATGAAAAATGATAATTAGGAAGCCTATATATTTGGAATTAAATCCTAAAATATGCCAATAAAACATGGATAATGATATCAACCTAGCTAAATCAATAATTAAAATATTGTCAATAATAATACTACATCAACTAAAGCTAAGTAATAGCAAAAGTTTTGGTATATATAATAATGATTTGGCATATACAATATTGTTAGTCAAGAGGGTGAGAACTATAAAACTACTTTGTTTAAGATAAATCAATGGAATAAAATTTAAAAAAATAGGAATAATAAGAGGGAAGAGGGATAACATGAAAAAATAGAGGAAATTTTGCGTAGATGATGATGGATAAAGGCATGAGTAATAGATGATCATTACATGAATCTCCTACAAAAATGATGAATTGTCCTACCCAGATATCAATGTACTCCTTAAGTAGTGTACTTAGGGAGACTAATGCAATGATAATTTCTATAATATATATCATTAT
>JARHVA010003913.1:560000-582500 GCA_037957365.1 Torreya grandis
TGAAGGGTCATCCTATATCAATGACACTTCAAGCCTTCTTATTTTTATATTTGGTTGTCTTTGGCACCTTTGTTTTATCATTGCTTCCATTTTATTTTTTGTATTTTTATTCTTGGTGGTTGTGATGTGCCTTGGTAAGTAATGCCTTTGTCTTGGTCTTATTTTAATCTATTTTTTAATTTTTCTTGTTGTTTTATTGAGTGATCCTTGGTTTCTATGTCAAGGCATACTTTGGTTTTAGAGATCATTGTAAACATTTAATTATGGTAACTTATGGAGGCTACCTAATATGGTCATCAAACTCATGTAAGTGTTGGGAATGAAGGGAAAGATGGAGATCACATTCATGAATCCATCCAAGATAAATATTTTATTGAAGATGGCCTTGAAAAAAATACTAATTTAGGTTTGGAATTTGTGAAATGAGCTAAAATAAGTGAGGGAAAAATTATTTTCAATAACTTTATGAATAAATAATAGGTCCCAAAAACTCAAAAGGTGTCAAATTCTTTGTCATGGAGCATGGAATAGAGTGGGCTGGATACATTGAGTAGGGTTCTCAAAAAATGGTATTTACCTAGGCTTATTAAAACCCTTAACTTATGTCTAAATAAAAATATGAATAATTATTTGAAGTTGGAAGAAGTTTTATTGAAAAATATTAGATGTTTTATTCTATTTAAATATAAATCCATTACCATCTATAAATTTCTTTGATATCTCGTCTGAGTACCATATGGGTAAAATATTGGTATTTATATTAGTGTATGTAGAATTTTTTAGAAAGGGTTATTCAGGGTCTTGTTTAAAAATTTTAATATGTAAATGAGAGTCATAAAAAACATGTTATGGAATGTGGGTCAACCTATGTTTAAGTAAATTCCATGAAACCCTAATATTAATTGCAGTGATATTATGCTTAAATCCTCTCCTAGATTTATAGACATTGAGAATGCACTGATTCAATTATGGATATTTCTTTTGAAATATATTAAACTGATAAGATAAGTATTAATGATAGAAAATACAAGATCTTCACATATTCATATTAGGTTTTTTTTTCTTGGAGATATTAAAGGTTTTTTTTATAGAAACCCTAATCTTTAAAGTTAAAAGTGAATCCTTATCTTATTTGATTAAGGGTGAGGGTGATATTAATGCTTTATTATTCTATAATAAATATTTCCACCTTAAAAATAACTTCCTTATTTTAAACAAAAATATCAATTTTTTTAATAATGAGTAAAATAGTGAACCTCATTCTAGTAGGGTTAATATTGTTGTTTCTATTGATAAGTGTGATTAAAATGTGGTTATGAATGATAACCCATGTTAATATTTATATAAAATAGTGGTTTAACACCCAATAAATCATCATTAGAGTATATATAAATAGAAATAACATGTGAATATTCAAATGAAATTTATAATTTATCCTCATATTTAACTTATCTTCCTTTAGTTATTCCTCCTCCATCTATTGAGAATGAGGTGGACGTGGGAACTAGCCTAGAGTCTTCAACCTTAGAACCTAAGGGGTCTATGGTTAAGTTAATTCATTTTGGGTCTCAAGATAAGGTAAATTTATTCTTGTTGAGATAATTTTATATGAAGTTGTTTTTATTCTTATTTTTATGCCTGACTTAGGTATATCTATCCTTGGAACCTTATTGACCTCTGATTTTATGGTGTTGTTGGATGTGCTTCTTCCTATGGTTCTTCTACCTATGGTGGGTGTTATGAAAGATAAAAAGGTGACCTTAATAGTTAAATATCCCTTTACTTATTTGCATTCTAATGATTCTCTTCTAATTAGAAATCCCTAAGTACGAGTTAAATGATTAAAAACTAAAACAAATTCTATTTTAGTTCAAGGTTCAAGTTTTGGTGATGATTAAAAAAAACTAAAGGTGACACTCAAGGAAATTTGGAAGATTATATAAACAAATCCAAGAAGAATAAAGTTACATAATTTTTCTATATAATTTATCAAAATAAATGAGGGTCTATGTCCTCAAGTCAACCCAAATAACTCCTCTTTTTATGAAGATTGTTAGCCACAATGTGGGGGGTCTTGAATCTCCCAATAGAAAGCCTATTGTTAGATAATTTAGACATTTGAAAGATAAAATTGACTTACTTTTGACTAAATAAGTTAAGGAAGTGGGTTTTAAACTTGATTATGTGCTCAAATATATATGTCTAAATTTGATACACTTTTCTACTTTCCACTATAGAGGAAAGGTTGGTTCATCTATTATTACAAATCTTGATTAGTATAAGTTTATAATTGAAAATGGGTTATCCCCTTGTCAAAGAGTTGTGTGGGTTTTCCTTAAATAGAATAATTAGATTTTTTGGTGTGTAATGTTTATGATCCTAATGAAAATAGGGATAGAAAAACAAATGGATATATCTTGATTCAAATTTGAAAGATATACCTTAGATTATGGGTGGTGATTTAAATATGATAGAGGATAAAAAGACAAATAGGAGCTGATCCTGATGTTTGGAAGGGTAAAGATGTTTTATTTTGGTTTAAGTTGAATCATATTCATAAGGTTTTTGAACCCATTAATAAAATTAAAATGCAAAATAAAGTAATTTCATTCATGTTGTGAAGAAATTAAGCAACATATAAAAGAGTTTACTCTAGTTTTGACATATTTTACTTTAATAGAGGACTATTTAGCATGTAGTAGGTATAAAAGGGAAACATGATGAATGCATTTACTTTCACTATTCTTGACCATCATCCCATTGATATTATTTTCATCCACAATTATAATTTTGACTGAAATGGGACTGACTGAACATAATTTTAATGTTTCTCACTTGAATGATAAGGAATGTAGAGATGGTCTCCATGTTTATTATATCGTAGTAAAAATGGTGTGTGAGTATTTATATATTATTAACATCTAGAACAACATTAAACTTATTAAAAAAAATTTAGAATATTCAAACAAATAAAAGCTAAGAAATAAAAAAGGATGTTAGAGATAATCAGTAAAAGTTGAAAAATATTGAAAATTCTATATAGTAGGACCCATCTAATGATAACCTTCTTGATAATTTAAATTTTATTAAACATTAGATTAGTCAAAATGAAATGTGTATATTGCAATATGTTCTAAGATAAAATACATAATGAATTGGTTAAATCTTGGTGAAATAAATCTAACTTTTTATAAGGTTCCATAAAGATAAACACATTAAAAGGATTCATAAAATCAAAACTGGTGGGAGGGTCATTGAAGATTTAAATTAATTTATTCGAGTTTTAAATCCTTTAATTCTAATCTATTATCTTCTAATGGCTCAAACCTCAAGATTGATCATAATGGAAATATTTTTTAAAGGTATGTTATAAAAAATGTATCCTTTTAGTAGGTTAAGCCTATTGTTAGATAATTTAGACATTTGAAAGATAAAATTGACTTACTTTTGATTAAATAAGTTAAGGAAGTGGGTTTTAAACTTGATTATGTGCTCAAATATATATGTCTAAATTTGATACACTTTTCTACTTTCCACTATAGAGGAAAGGTTGGTTCATCTATTATTACAAATCTTGATTAGTATAAGTTTATAATTGAAAATGGGTTATCCCCTTGTCAAAGAGTTGTGTGGGTTTTCCTTGAATAGAATAATTAGATTTTTTGGTGTGTAATGTTTATGATCCTAATGAAAATAGGGATAGAAAACCAAATGGATATATCTTGATTCAAATTTGAAAGATATACCTTAGATTATGGGTGGTGATTTAAATATGATAGAGGATAAAAAGACAAATAGGAGCTGATCTTGATGTTTGGAAGGGTAAAGATGTTTTATTTTGGTTTAAGTTGAATCATATTCATAAGGTTTTTGAACCCCTTAATAAAATTAAAATGCAAAATAAAGTAATTTCATTCATGTTGTGAAGAAATTAAGCAACATATAAAAGAGTTTACTCTAGTTTTGACATATTTTAATTTAATAGAGGACTATTTAGCATGTAGTAGGTATAAAAGGGAAACATGATGAATGCATTTACTTTCACTGTTCTTGACCATCATCCCATTGATATTATTTTCATCCACAATTATAATTTTGACTGAAATGGGACTGACTAAGCATAATTTTAATGTTTCTCACTTGAATGATAAGGAATGTAGAGATGGTCTCCATGTTTATTATATCATAGTAAAAATGGTGTGTGAGTATTTATATATTATTAACATCAAGAACAACATTAAACTTATTAAAAAAAATTGAGAATATTCAAACAAACAAAAGCTAAGAAATAAAAAAGGATGTTAGAGATAATCAGTAAAAGTTGAAAAATATTGAAAATTCTATATAGTAGGACCCATCTAATGATAACCTTCTTGATAATTTAACTTTTATTAAACATTAGATTAGTCAAAATGAAATGTGTATATTGCAATATGTTCTAAGATAAAATACATAATGAATTGGTTAAATCTTGGTGAAATAAATCTAACTTTTTATAAGGTTCCATAAAGATAAACACATTAAAAGGATTCATAAAATCAAAACTGGTGGGAGGGTCATTGAAGATTTAAATTAATTTATTCGAGTTTTAAATCCTTTAATTCTAATCTATTATCTTCTAATGGCTCAAACCTCAAGATTGATCATAATGGAAATATTTTTTAAAGGTATGTTATAAAAAATGTATCCTTTTAGTAGGTTAATTCATTATATAGTGATATATTTGTGGATTAATTTATGTCCACAATTCACTCCCTAACGTCTAATAAAGCCCTAGTTATTGACTTTTTTCCATTTGAATTTTATAAATTTAATAATAAATGAATTGACATTATTGCCTCAAAGTCTTTAATGAGGTTGTGTAAGTTGGTTCACTTAGATTAGAGATTAAAATGGGGTTTATTAAGCTTATCATAAATAAGGGGACAAAACTCTAGTTAAGAATTAGAGTCCAATCATAATCTTGAATGTATCATATAAAATCCTACGTAATACTATTTCTAAGAGACTCTAATCTTTGCTTCTCAATATTATACCTAATACTTAGATTAGTTTTACGCAAGGCAAACATATCATTGATAACCTTATCTCTACTTGGGATGCATTGGGCTCAATACTCTAACCAAAAAGAGGGAGTCATTCTTCTTGATTTTGAAAAGTCCTCTTATAGAATCAAATGGCCATTCATAGGCATGATGTTAAAATCTTTTGGTTTTCATGATAAATTTCAAACAATGAGTAATATTTTTTTTTATATATGCCTTTGATATAATTTATATTAATGGTAATCTCGCTGAATCACTTAGTCTTTAGTATATATAAAACAAGACCCATTGGCCCCTTCTTTATTTATTATTATTATTGTATTTCTACACTATATACTAATAAATGTTGTTGTGGGCCCCCTTATTAAAAGTCTCTCATTTCCAAATGGGTCTAATTTTTAAGACATGTTATTTGATGATGATGCTAAAGTATGTACCCTATTATAAAATGAAAACCTTTAGTAGGTGTCATCTCTACTGGATATATTATTTCTCCTTTGGTTTAAAAGTTGTAATGTAATAATATTGCATGATTAGATGGAATTAAAATCCTCCTAAGTGTCGTACTAATTTTTATTGGATTTGGAAAGCCCAAAACCATATCATTATATTTATAGGTATCTAATTTGCTCTATATTATTCCTCCAATGTAATTTGGGAGTGTATCTTTTATAAAATTAATAAAAAATTGATAAGTTTCATGGACATATTCTTTCCTTACCTAGTAGAGTCTAATTTTGTCAAAAAATACTTGCCTCTTATAGTATGTACTATGTTTCTTGTTGGATATTTAATAAACTTAGATTACACTATAACATAAGATAACTAAGGATTTTTTATGGTTTAATGGTTAGGGAAATAAGAAAATACAATTATTTCTTAATAAATTTGTTATAAATTGATAAGTATTCAGGTATTGGTTCGAAGAAATTAAAAAATTAAGGGATCAAACTAGTATTTAAATGGATTATTAGAAATATAAAAGGTGATTATTCTTGGAATTTTATTATTAAATGTAATATTTTGAGAGGATTACCTTAAGGAAAGCCTAAGTGGAAAGATTTACACATCTATAATCCCTTAACTAGATATTCTTTTGTTAAAGTTGTGTGGTCTACCATTTTTCAATAAATATGGAAAGATTGGGAGTAGGTTATACATATTTTCAATGTGAAACTAGTGATAAATAGGTTGGTCAAGGTGTCAAGGGTATATATCCATTTGGTGGTGATCTATGCATAATTATTACACATCTAAACACACTCCTCATTTGATCTACTATGTAGAGATCACATACCTCATACAATCATGTTCACTCTTTTGTCTATTTTTTTTTAGAACCTTATGTTTAAGTCCTATGCCTAATCACAAACTTAAATGCATTGGTATTATCATATTGTATCATATGCAACTCATTACACACTGCATAACTTCCAGTCCTAATCAACTCATTAGCTCTTACTCATAGACTTGCATGCTCATTTGGGTCTTATTAGCCAAAAATTAGCTACCATGAATATCATTTAAAACTTTGATGTACATGATCTTAAATTTACTAATATTCATTATGAATTTCTTGTATTATCCATTAATGATCTAGGATTATAGGTAGTGTGTCTTTATTGGTAGCTTATAGGGTCATTTAAAATGGTCTAGTTAGTATATGAGTCAAGTTATTTTGTCATGTCATCAAATGGTCATTATTTATGGTATTCATTGTGTTTTGATCATTATTTAGGGTAGTTTGGAAAAATTTAAGTGTGAAATAAATTAAATGTGGAATCATGCTCAAGAAGATAAGGTGGTGACCCTTCCAAGACAATCATGGTCTAAAACTGACCAAATTGACCAAGGAACAAAACTATTAAGTTGACCACATTGTGTTTTTAATAAATTTGGATAAATTAAGGTAGTTTTGACAAGATTAAGGGATTTCATTAGTTTAGTCTCATTGTATACTTCAATGTTGAGTTAATAGATACTAGGAAAAGCAAATATGAAGGTTTTATCCTTAGATAGAGGTATATTTTAAGTCATATGACACTTTGGTTATGACATTATGCTTTATATGTATGTACATAATCTCTAAGTGTTTTAAATAACTATTTTTCAATGTTAGAGTCATATTTATAACTATCATTCTTCATTTACTAACATCAAAATGAAGAGTTATTAAAAGAGATGTAAGGGAAGAGAAGTATGAAACATTTTGAAATTATCTTCCATGTCTATACAAGTTAGGGGAATATGAAGAGTCACCTGGTTCACTATCTCTAGTAGTTTTAAAGGGTAGAGCAATCAGAATGTGAGAAAAATCATGTTTTTAAAGATCTTTTGTAAAGGGTTTCTATTGGTTGTCTAGGTAAAAATTTATCTAATGGTCCCCATGGTCTTTATAGACCCAAATACATGAAAAAAGTGGTGCTATAGATCCAATTAATGTAAAAACTCACTTTATTTGTCCATCAATCTTCTTGGTAGCTCAAGACAAGTAATGGGTTTGTCATTGGTACTCTGAAGAGAAATTTTTTTTGAGTCCAAGACCTTGTCCATATGAAGGGACCATAATAATCTTTTAATTTTATTAATTATTTCTCTAGTTAGGATTATTAACTTTATGAAAAAAATTTAATAAGTTAAGGTGCAAAAAAAGGAGTCAAAACCCCATTAGGGTTAGTTTTCTCTAAATACATGGTCTTGAAGTTGAATGAATGCATTAAAATGTTTGTTTATGGTATCTTTAAAAATATTTAAAAAATTAAACATAATATTATTTAAAGTATCCTCATGTTAATTATTGGAGTAATGCCAAGCAGCCTTGAATTAGTAGTTGAAGCATGAAAGTCAAGTTTAAAAGGGTTGTGAAGTGTCTTATTGTATGTGATGGAGAGAAATGAGATGTTTTATAAGTTTATTAATATTTATAAATATCCATTAACTAGATTCATACATAATTTAATCAAAGTAATTCAATAAAATGGATAACTTTACATGTGAATTTGGGTTGTTTGACTTAGTTGCCATGGTATAGTGACCTTGATCAAATGTGAATGTAAATTTAATTGTTAATGATCAAAAAGGAAATAAACACCTTAAAATATCTTTTAAAAAAATTATGAAGATTGTATTCAAGGTGATAAGCCTCAAAATTCAAAAGTTTTGATGTTTTCTTTAGGCCAAGATAGAGGGTTTTGTGGACCTATAGGTATGTAGACTTATAGGTCAATATTGGCACTAAATAGTTGCTCATATGAGTGTTCGTGACATTTTGAAAACATAATTCAATGCCTTATTTCCTTATTAAAATATATAAATCACTTGAGACCTGAATTTTTAGACCATTAACCCATTTCACACTCAAGAGTATTGTGTTGGCTAAGTTAGTCTGTCTAAGTTTGAAAAAGGACTATGAGAGATCCAAGTGAACACCTAGGGAAATTTGAATCCATTGAAGTAATAAAAGTATATTGAAACAATTTAATACATTTAATATGGGTTTTTTTATTCATATAAATATATTCATAGGTTCATATATTTTTTAATAAGCACTTCACATTTCTAGATCTTAAGAATCCATTGCATTAGTTGCTAGTTGTGATCTTCTCGTGATATATGGTGGACTAACAACCATGCTAAATGACTATTTCATATAATAAAAATATAAATGTTTTTTTAGGAATAATCATGGTCCTAAATATTTGTAAGTATGAAAGCAATCTAAACTAAGTCTAATGATTCATGTCCAAACCCTAAAGTCTAACCCTAATCTAGAATGAATATTTATAATGAAAAGCTAAACTATAGTAATTTTATCAAAAAGGATCAAAAGGGAGGGTAGGGAAGAAAGAAGCTTTTTATAATCTTTAAACTATACATTATGATATAACTTAAATTTTTTCAAAACATGCACTAAACCAATATATAGCATTTAATTACATAGACACATATCCTCCTGTATATCAGGAAAATGTCTAAGAAAAGGTAACATGAACAAGAAATTAGGTTCACTTTAAAGGTTTGCATTCACATGAAAATAGATTCTACACATCTTCAAGGAAAGTAAAAAATAATGAAATTAAGCGAAGATATTTAAATCAACCTAGCATAAGCACAAATTGACAACTCTATATTAACATGTGTACATCTAGTATCCACAAAAACAATTCAAATATGAATATCAAATTAGATAACTAAGAAATCAGTTATGATAGAAAACACAGAGACAAAAATTAGATAAACTTTACAAAAAATTTACTTGTACTACTTTTTCCAAGTTTACAAAGTAATTTTGGCTCTAATAACTCCCCCTTTCACAATGGACAATACATTTTTCTATAGGTTATGATAGTAACCTATGAGATAGTTTAATTCAACCATTTTTAAATGGAACTCAAACATGTGTCAAAGACAAGTATCCATTTACAATGATAATATCTCTAATGACCCTATTTAATATTGATTAACTTCCCATAACTATGCATATGATGACCAGTATAACTCAAGCACTGAAAGGTCCATGTGTTTTATCTACATGGTAATGCCATGTCATTTTGTTTATTAATTAAAAATGTTACCATTACCCCTAAGACACTTGTCAACATCTCATTGGGTCTAGATCTTTGAAAGGTCCACTTAGGCTTACACTATCAAATCTTGTCTTATGTGATTGAATGTGAGCATGCCACTTTGAAAATCCATGGGCTCTCAATATACCTTTAGAATTATCTCTTATCATGAGCTATTAGATCTCTTTTAATTCTCCTAAGATTATTTCACTTGGCAAATCTATGGGCTCTCTATGTATCTTGCAAACACACTTCATCATTTAGTATCTTTGCACCACATGGTATCCTCTTGTTAAGTCTCTGGGCCCATTGAAGCTTTTAACCTTGAATTCCATTAGATCATTGATCTATCTTTGATATGGTGACACTTATCACTCTTGTGATACTCTTTGATCCTTTTGACAATTAAATGTTGTTCTTACATCATTTAATCATCTTTACCTTAGCAAATGTGTTCCATCAAATATTGCCTTTGAATTTTTGGATCATACCACTTGGTGAATCCATGCTTGTCCTAGGGCTCCTAACTTTTTGAATTTTAACTTTGACATGGGGGCCATTGATTCTCTTTTTGAAGATCCAAAATCTCACCACCTATCACCTTCAAGTTTGTCTATTTCTATGGGCATAAAATAAAAGACACAAGTATTCAGAGACTATAAAGAACTTAGGATCAAATTTTAGCGGAATGTTTTAGTTTTATTAATAAATAAAATTTAATACTTATGATAAAACTTTATATTAAAATTTAAAATATAATAAAAGAGCCCCTGTGTTAATTATTCCCCATGATATATAAGATTTAAAGGACTTAGCATATAAATTTTAGACTAAGGTCAGAGTTGTATTAATAAATACAAATAAGACTTAGGCTAAAATTTAAACTATGTCTAAAATGTGAAAAATACTCCCACATAAAATTGCTCTTGCTTAAATTTGAATCTACTTTCACAAAATACCCATGCTAAAACATTTAGACTTAATGTTTTTTTTAACATTTTAACCATAGATTCAATTAGACAATTAAGGGCTAGAAATATTAATGAAAGGGTCAATTAATCATCAAATCACAAAATATTAAATAGTGTTTATCTAAAAGGGAATCCATTAAACCTACAACATGGGAATACAAAAGTCAGCATCAACAATATTAGATGAAGTCAAATGAATATTATGCTCTAACAGACTTATGTAAACTAGATCAACACATGATTGTTCAAATAATATACTATGATCAGTTTGAACATTCAATTATAGCACAAATTAGCAAAATTGGAAATAAGGGTCCCTATTTTTATAACTGGGGGTATGTTGACCTCAACAACTGGCAACCTCTAGCGGAAACATAGTAATATGTTAAAATTTAGATACTCTTGGTTTTAGATTAATAACTAGACTATTTATTACATTTGATGAAGTAGCAATATCAAGATCAATTCATTATCAAAGCAGGTCTTACACATGCATAATTAGGATCAAACATCAAAACATAGTCACATTATGTGTGTGTTTTGATTCCAATTATTGTTTACTATGAGATTTAGGGAACAGTTTCCATATTTCATGACTTTAACCATTAACACTGACTTGTAGCACATTTAGATCTTCATTAAGAACCATGCTTTATATTAGGGAAAGATTGGTCATTACTCTGATACTAGCTAGGCACTATAGCCTTGATAGAGGACCTTTTATCTCCACTCAAGTCCTTGATCCACTACTAGCCAAGCATCCAGAGCCCTGGTGGAGTTTACGAGAATCACCTTTACTTAGAAAGTTCTTGAATTTAGAAATAAGGTTCTTATTTTTTGTATTTTTTAAGTAATTTTGACTTTCTATCAAAGGTTGGGAACCAGGTTAGCTAGGTTTAGGGATTTAGTCAAGTGTTTTATCTTCAAAAAATCATCCTTGGTTGAAAAATTTGTCTCAGGCAATAATATTTATTAAGTGCAAACATGAATATGTTTCAATAATTCAAACATTCACCGAACATGTGCAATCCTTATTAAAATCAATTCTAGATTAGAACAATGTTTAAGATTTTAATGAATAATTAACTTAGATATCAATCTTTACCAATTTTTCCAAATCATGACATCGAGTTCAAATTTATGGAATCCATGATCAACCCAATGTTTAAAATTCATACCTACATTCTTAATTTGGGAAGCTCCTTGAGCACTTAGGTTAATTTGGGTCCTAAACACTATCTTGGAAAAGACTTATTGAAATAAAAAAACAAAGCAAAGGAAAAATCAAACACACCAAACAAACAAATAACAATCAAACAAACATTTACAAACTTTATTTACAAATAAGGGATATGAAGGAAATAAATAAGAAATAAACTAACTAAATACTACACTAACTCCATAAATAACCTACCTCCAGGATCAAATGGAATATTATTTAGTCTATTACATAACATTGAAACATGATTGCTTCCATTCAATGCCCCCTTCTTGTGGATATGAAAACTTGTATTCTTGTGTCTTCTATATGATGTATTTTGGATTCCCACATCCATTATAAAATGTATGGATTGAATATATGGATCCAATATCCAATCATATTATTCCCAAATTATTCTTTATTACATCAATAAAGCTAGCTCTGCTTCATTCAAAGACTAATCATGTTTTGTCTCATCCTCCTTCCATGGTTGTATTGTGAACTTAGCTTGTATACTTGGATTGATGTCTTCACTAGGATATAAATCTTATTACTTTGGTGTCTCTATAATATCATTTCCTTCTCAAATAAAATCTACAATAATACTTTCTATAATGCATTCCTCAATCTCCACATGAAGTGGGAATGGACTATCAATCCTTACACAAAAACATTGCAAGTCATACCAAAGGTCTTCTTATTCATGATGAACATAAAATACATGATATTTTTTTGGAATATTACCATTTGAAACATGGTGATCACATATTTATGACCTTTTAATATAATCATATAAAATTTCTTGATCTTTTGCATTTGTTTCATCTTCATCTTCTTTGCCTATAAGTGTTTCAATGACATCTTCAGGAACTCCATTCATCTTACCTACAAATTATTATTTATTTCCTTATAAAGGATAGGATCTTCCTCAATGATTGGTAAATTAGATCCCTCCTCTGAATTATCTTTAATTTCATCTTCATATTGAAATGGAAAATCATACGTCTCTACTATAAGAGATATTTCAAAAGATGTAGATGTCTCATAATAACTAGATGACCTGCAACATTATTATGAACCCTACAATAATTATCCAAAGGCAAATAACAAGTGTTTATGTCAATCACATTCATAATTTCAAATGGGTAATTATTATAGTTGTAATTACTTATTTTAAACCTAGATGTAGGTTTGTTGAACCCTCGGACAAAATAATTTCTATTAGAACCTTCCCAATTGTTACCTAATTGCTTTTATGTCTCAAGAAAATAAATGATTAGTTTCTGAAACATTTTTAATATGGAGTCATTTTCAACTTTTATCTAACTCTAAATTATGAACTTAAGGACTAATTCTTGTTGTTGACACCATAGCTCTTTGATATTGTGGATGAGATCTAGTTGCAATGTTATTTAGGATTCCTAGATTTTGATCAAGATAAGAATAACTCAAATGTAATTGGTTTAAAACTATAGTTTGGTTTAAAGCAAGCATGTTATGATTAAAATTAGTCATGATAATTATCATGGGTAAGTTAGGATTGATATATGGAATGGCATGTGCCATTTGACCTTGGGGTTACATTTGGTCATTAATTACCACAAATTCAACATAGGCTAAAGCTAATGTATTAATGACACTAATAGATCTTTTAAAAAACATAGAAGTTAATTAATCTAAAGCATATTTATAAATATCTAAAGCTAAAGCCTCAATAGGTCTATAAGGAGGTATATCTATATTAAACATCTTTTGAAATCTAGCATTAAAAGCTCTAATGGTTTCATTTGAATCCATCTTCCTAGTAATTAATTTTTTATAAAGGACATATGGAGTAATTGTCTTTCCAAAATTATCAATGAAATAATTATTAAAATCATTACATCTAATAATGAAATCTTCAATAAGGTTAAGAAACCAATCATAAGCATCATCTCTAAGAGTAAAAGGAAACAATCTAAATGAAACATCTTCATGAACAGAAATTAAAAATCCTAAGGTAGCTTTAAAGCATTTGATGTGTTCTTCAATAGTCAAAACACCAGTGGGATTAAAATAAGGCAAATACCATTCAATATTTCAAGGAAAATCATGTACCTGACTAGGCACATTGATAGAAGATCCACTTAACCATGCCATACCTTGATGAAGATCTTAATTTTGGCCATTCTAGATCCAAATCATGTTCATAATACAACATATAAACCAAATCTTTGAAAATACAAGTGGATCCTCAAATATTTACAAAAAAATCCACATATATCTTCAAAGAGTAGAAATATTTAGCTAAATAAGTCTAAAGACTAGTCTAAGACCATGAATATAAGTTATCTTTACACAATTGTACCAAGAATAACATAAATATGCAAAGAATCAATTGATTTTTGAACAAAATTCACTAATATTTAGAAAATATACTTCAAATTCACAAAGCTTTAGCTAAATCCCATCCTTCTCATGTCATTCCCCCTTGTTGATGCACCTAAATGTATCAACTAATTTATATAGTGTTTAAGAAACACTTCTCATTTTTTTAATCTAAAGAATCCATTGCATGAGTTGTTGGTTGTGATATTTTTGAGATCTATGGTGGAGCAATGACCAAACTAAATGAATGTTTTACAAAATGAACATGTAAATGATTATTGGGAGCAACTATAGTTGTAAATATTTGTAAAGATGCAAGTAATCTAAACTAAGTCTAATGAATGATGTCCAAACCCTAAAGTCTAACCCTAATCTAGCATGAATATTTATAATGAAAATCTAAACTACATTAATTTGATCAAAAAAGAGAAAAAAAAGGGTAGGGTAGAAAAAAGGTGTATTTGATCTTTAATTCATACATTATGACAAAGATTAAATTTGATCAAGACATGCACTAAAGAAATATATATCATGAAATTACATAGGCATATATCCTATTGTGTATAAGGAAAATGTCTAAGTAAAAGTAATGAAAATAAGAATTTAGGTTTACTTTAAAGGTTTACCTCTATAGGAAAATAAACTTTGCACATCTTCAATAAAATCAAAAGAGAATAAAATGAACCTATGATCTTTTAATAAACCTAGCATAAGCATATATTGATAACTCTGCATTAATATGTTCACATCCAAGATCCATAAAAACAATTCAAATCTAAATATCAAACTAGATAATGAAGGAAACATCCATGATAACAAACACAAAGACAAATATTAGACAAACTTTATAGAATTCGTTACTTATACTGCTTGATTCAATTTTACAAAGTAATTTTTGTTCTAAGAACTTCCCCCATTACGCAATGGAAAATACATCTTTATATAGGTTGTGTGAACAATGTATGAGATAGCTTAAGTCAAACATTTTCAAATGGAACTCATACATGTGTTATAAACAAGTATCCCTTTACAATTATAATACTTCAAAAGACCTTGTTTAACTATGACTAACCTCCCATAATTATGTGTTTGAGGATTAGTATAACTCAAGAACCAAAATATCCACATGTTCTATCTATGTGACAATCCCATGTCATTTTATTTATTAATTTTAAATGTGGCCATTGCCCATAAGACACTTATAAACATCTCATTAGTTCTAGATCTTTGAAAATTCCACCTAGACTCACACCATCAAATCTTATCCTACATGATTAAATGTGAGTATTAAACTTGGTATCTCTATGGGATCTCAATGTTCTTTTAGCATTAGATTTTATTGTGATCCATTATATATCTATTAAGACACTCAATATCATGCCACTTATTAAATTTATGAGCTCTTTATGCATCTTGAAAACATACTCCATTGCTTAACATATTTATGCAATGTGGTATCCTCTCATTAGGTCTTTGGGATCACTGAAGTTTTTACCCTCACATGCCATTGGATCTTTGATATACCTCTAATATGGTGACACTTGTCACTCTTGTACTAATCTTAGATCCTTTTGACATTTCAATGTTACTCATGCACCATTTGATCATCTTTCCCTGAGCAAATGCATTCCATCAAATCTTGCCTTTGAATTCTTAGATCCTACAACTTGGAAAATCCATGCTTGTCCTTGGGCTCTTTAATTTTTGACTTTTAAATTTGAAATGAAAGTTTTTGATTCTATTTTTGAAGCTTTGATATCTCAACACCTGTCACTTTTGGGTTTGTCCATTTCTACTAGCATAAAATAGAAGACATATGTGTTTAGAGACTATAAAGAACTTAGTATATAGTTTTAGCCTAGTGTTTTAGTGGTATTAATAAACACAATATAAGACTTAGGATAAAACTTTAGATTAATATTTAAAATATAATACAATATCCCCCATGTTAATTTGTCCCCATGATCTATAAGAAATAAATAACTTATCACAAAAATATTGTAACAAGGTTTGAGTTGTATTAATAAATATGACTAGGCCTTAGGCTAAAATTTAAACTACTCCTAAAATGTAAAAAATACTCTCATGTAAAATTGATGTTGCTTAAATTTTAATCTCATTTCAAAAAATACCTAGGCTAAAACATTTAGACTTAATTTTTTTTAAATATTTTAACTGTAGATTTAATTAGATAATTAAAGTCCAAAAAATTAATCAAAGGGTCAATCAATCATGAAATTCCAAAATCCTAAATAGTTTTTATCTGAAAAGGACCATTAGACTTGAAACATGAGAACATAAAAGTTAACATTAAAATATTTTATGAAGTCAAATGAATATTATGTTCTAATAGATTTATGTAAACTATATCAACACATGATTGTTCAAATAATATACTCCGATCAAGTTAAACATTCAATTATAGCACAAATTAGAAATTTTTGAAACAAGGGTCCATATTTTTAGAAATGTGGGTATGTTGACCTCAACAAGGTTATAATTGGTCAAATTAGGTCAAAGAGAACATAACAATAAAAAGTGACTTTTAGTCTTAATGCTCATTTACAAGCTTGCCATTGGCCTAACTAAAGAAAGGACTAGTTTTACAGTGTTGGATGGAAATCCAAGGGGTTCCAAATGGAATTGATAATAATAAGAAAGTTTTGACCCATATTAGAATCATTAAGAGACTAGACTAGTCTAATAAATCTCATTCTATGAACCTAATAGTCTAAGTGTCCAAATGGTCACGTACATGCTAGTGACAGTCAATTAGGGATAAAAACACATGGAATATATTATCCAAGGGATAAGGAGTTATTTAGATAGATTATGAATAATATGAATAAGCCATAAAATATTTTTTTAAATCACTAAAGTTCCAAAATTATAATGAATAAAAGGTCTACCTCAAAATTGCAGTCATGAGGCCTAAACATAGACCTACATGCCTACCTATATGAATATGCAATCAATGTTTAGAATATAAATATATAGGGATGTGTCTATATGATAAAAAAAAAACATGAAAATCATTAGTGAAAAGGTTTTCATCCCATTTATTGAAGAGAAAACACCCAATAAATATTTTCTTGAGGCCTAGTACCGTAGTAGGCCTAATCTGAGATTTACAAGCCTATCATAAACAAAATGAAAAAGTGTCACTTTTTCTATTGGATTTGAGGTCTAGGGATTATGTATGTATTATAAAAATCAGGGAGGATCACCATATTTATTGATAACATTGAAGAAAGAGGAAATAAAATCAAGTGAGATTATTCTTAGGCTTGGCAAGGTTTTAGGCCTTTATGAAGATCTATAGGTTTGTCTATACAAAATGAAGAAATATAATATATTAGGAATTTAAATAAATATAAAATAAAATTAAAATGTCCAATATAATTTAAAACATATTAATATAGTGTTTCAAATCCTTTATAAATGAAGAAAACCACCAAATAACATTATTATGGAAAAATGTCAAGATTGCTTACAAACCCTTGATTCAGGGTAGAACAATTATGAAGGTTTTGAATAGATAAAATAAAATCAAAAGGTTTTTGGTGATACCTTATTATGTATTTTAAACCTCACTCAATCAATTTCAAACCAAAATGTGCATTTTGAGGATCTTTTGAACCATAAATATCCTTCTCGATCTTTATACACATGTTTGCCAACTCAAGAAGGTTCTTTCTATGCTTAGAAATTCCCTAAAAGTTTACATGTGTCACTAATAATTATGGGAGAGATGATTAAATTTGTCATAATTAAAATGTAGGTGTTTTTCATTCATGAAGACTCATACTGTTATAAACAATTTATAAGAAGGGAGACTACTACAAAACCCTCATGTCACCTTGTTTGAAGCTCAAAAAGGCCTGAAAATCTACATAGAACTTACAAAATTAAATTCATGGAACAAAAAATATATTATGTAAAATTAGCTACCTATGTTCACTCAAACATTATGTCATTGTTTAATTAATTGGAGGCCTCATCTTTACGAACCATCCTTAAAAAGGTTGCCCACCTAAAACCCTATAAATGACCTGATGACTATATTTGTCTTATAAATGGCCTCAAATGCATTTATTTGACCTTTTAAAAAAAATTATATACATTTTATGTGTCATGATCATCTATTTGAGTCATTATTTGTGCATGTTTGAGGTACTATTTTATGAAATTTGGCCTAAAAATGACTGTTATAGGCCTAATAATGCAATTCTTGATGGATTTTCATGAAATTTCACTAAGACCTAGTAGATTTATTTAAAAAACCTATGAACTATAAAAATTATGGGAGGATTCTAATAAATCCTCATGAAGAACTTCTATCATGATTTCAACATTATTTGGAGGGTTCTAGATACCTAGTGTTGAGTAAACATGCTATCAAGACTTTCTATCAGACCTAATGCACCTATACATAAATCTTGGAGATGGTTATGAGCATGAATAAAGGTATAATTATTTCTTGTATGGTTTTGGAGATGTATCCGAACTATGATATTAGTATTTAAGCAATAACTAGACCTAGGATTGAAAAATAGATTCACTATGGTGGTCTTCACTTAAACCAAGCAAGTCTCTCAATGAAATGTAGGTTCATATAATTTTGAAGAAGCTTAATACTTCATCCTCAAATTCAACAAGATAAAATAATCATTTAAGTGGCTTAGGATGGCATTATAAATTATAATAAGAATGATCAATAATGCCACATGCCAAGATAAAGATTTGTAACTCTTTCTAGAGAAATAATGAACAGTTTTAAATAAGGTTGATATTTCATTAAGAAGGTCAAGGGTCATTATACACCACCTTTGATGAGGGATAATACCACATCAAGTTGAAACTTGTGAGGAAGATGTTATTGGATTGATCTTTGATAATTTTATTGCTTGTAACTTATTCCTCATCAGATGACACTTGTCATATGCATCTTTTATGCCTCTCTTCTATCTCTTTCATTTATTACTCCTATATATGTTACCTTGAATGGCCTATTATGGATCATTTGGTTGAGTATGGTGAAGCCCTAATCAACTAAACACTTTTACTATTCCTTTTAATGTTGAATAAAGTTATTTACTACATTCTCAAATGTCTACAATTAGTGTACTTGTGTGACTATTGATGAATGATAGTAGTAGTTCCTTCACTCTTTCACATTGTCATCTCCTACCTATTTGGAAATGGATTATATTATTGTAGTCACATGGTTAGTTTGGATAGAATTTTATAGTGTAGAAGTGGATTTTAGTCATTAGTGTCTTCCTTAGGCCTCTTGATTATCCCTTATATTCAACACAATGTTTGTGAATTCCATGTTGAAATACTCATTCTTTAAGGTCCTTATCGAGTAGTGTGATTATATTCAAACCTCGTTTATGTTATTAGTGTATCATATTCAAGTAGAGGGTGTTACTTTGGTGTATCACCTCATTATTTTAGTTTACTTTTAGTTCTCTCTCCTTTTTTCTAACAATCAATAGGTCTAGTAGTAGTTTTATGGTGATAACATCAAAGGAGATATCCCTATCTAGAGATTAACCTCACTAACTATGCCACCCATAGCCTAACTCCATGCTATCACTTAAGTGAATATAATTGAAAAACCTCCTCAATGTGTGTAATGTTTGATGATAATAGGCCCCACTATAACATAGCCACATGTTAGAAAGCATAAACTATGTGCTTAATAAAAATTTCCCAACTAGACGTTGTTTCCAAAATGAGATTTTGGGGTTATAAGTAGTTGTAGATAGATCATATATTAACTATTACATCCATTACCAAATGTGACATCTAATGGGATTTATATGTCACCAACATGGTCATCAATAACCACATAATAGTTATCATTGTTCTTATATTATTAATGTTAAATATGTAACATACACATCTGATTAAAAATAATAGAGAACTTGAACAATTATATTTGATGCAATACATAATCATAGATAGATTTATCCATGCATCTACTCTATATACACACACAATAGACATTGTACTGTATTTTCCCTAATTTTTCATTTATGAATAGAAATTTCATTTCTTATAATTAAATACTTTCACCCCATTGAAAGTGTGTTTAACTATTTTATTTGAATACATCTCTCTAAATTCAATCTACACAACCAAACTCAGTTGTATCCCACACACTTAATCTTAGGCCTCATGATGTGGATCACTTACATAAATAGAGTAAGCTTAGTTGGTAGATTAGTAAAAAGAGATTCACTCTCTTATCATTTCTATGCCTATAACCACATGATCACAACAAGATATATATGGTTTATCAATCATTTATGTTTCATAAACTCCAATATCATTTCATAGCAAAATCAAGATGATTGATGCCTATAAACAGCCTAAAATAGCTCTGTAAATTTGAAGTCTCATCACTAACACATTAGAAGCATAGGCAATAAAGATTTTTGGTTAGTTCAATGAGTTGATTATGCAACATAACCCTACACCTACCTCTTCATCTCATCAACATACTCCATAGTGGTTTTGATAACAAAACCCTTTCAAAGTACAACTTAATCTTGGCATCCCTCTATTCTAAGATAAGATTGATGTCAAAACATTAGATGCCTATATTCAATAAATAAAGGAATTATTCTTGGTCAACTATTTCACTAATGCTACAAAGATCACCTTCATAGTACTAAAATGTCCATTTAAATTGTTAACCAATGGGAGATCTTCAATGTATAGTGTGTGTAGGAGTGTATTCCAATTAAATCATGAAATACTTTTATCAATGCACTAAGTGAGGAATAATAACCTCTATGATAACTTTAAGATGATTACATCAAGTTATAACAACTAAGTCAACACAAATATCAATTAGTGGAAGAATACACCAACATATTACTTGAATAGTATGGGTGATTACAAGAGAACTTGAGAAAACAACATAGTGTGTTGAATTACATCATTGGACTCTCACCTTATATCCATGTAAAGATGGATTTCTTGACTTTTGACAATTTGGGATAATCATATCAAAACACTACTAAGAATTAAATCAAGTAAAAGATGAAATAACATACCACCTCTTCATCCAACATAGTGCATAAGGATAAACCCTTGTATAACTCAACATCATATTCCCTTGCACAAAAGCATTATCTTTCTTACAAAAGTGAGCATCCTTAGAAGACTACATAACTCAAAGTATAATGTGCCTTCTATTTCAAATAAAGGCAATAATAATTATATTGATAAGTGGTGTCATCACCATCACTCATCCACCCATGATAGCTTTGAATGTCATGAAAATTTGTCCTTAATTTCATAATCTACATCAGAACCCAGACTAATGGATAACATTCATCTAGATGCCTCTTTTTTAATCACCAACACCACTGTGATCAACATCTCTAAATATCATGAATGTCTATTCCACATCAAAATATAGGTGAAGGTTCAACCTCTCCATGTCATTATCAATATTTATAATTAGTATAACATCATTATAAAATCAACAACCCAACACGTTGGTCTTACCAATACCTTACACCATATGCCATATTATCTAGGTTACTTAGCATGGAAAAGATATATAGGTCTAATTATAGTCTAATTTTTAGTAAAAATTAAAGCCTATAGAGGATAAAATCACTTATGACATTTCAACTATGGAGGTATATGACATGCTTTTTATAAGACCATACTTGTATGACTGTGAAGCTACATATAAATCCAATCACCAAAATTGGATTATCCATGTGAAAGATCACTTATACAACTTATTTAACTCAGCACCCATGACCAAAGTCACCTTGGTCTCTATCAAGGAATGTCATAAAATTGTCTTGTATTCATATAGTTTCATGCTACTCATGGTTCAACTTCACACACCTACATAGTATATGATAAATCACAACTTGGTAGTGTGTATCACTCACACAACATCATAGTAGTGGTGACTTGCTAAGTTATTAAAGCATCAAAATGAAGTATTCACACATATTGAAGGCCTCCAAAAATAATACATAGTAAAACACCACATTTATTTCATCCTTATATCACCTCTTTTGAATATCCTTGTGTATTATAGATCATTTTTTGAGAATGAAAAAATATGGATCTAGATTCAAGAGTTCTTTGGTCAAGTCAATATCAGGTCTATATTTTTACCTTGTGACATTTTGATAGTCCTTTCACCCAATAATTATGGGTCCTAATGATTATACATATATTATCATGCACTCAATAAGATAATGATGAAGAATTAATATCCACTACCACACAAAAATAACCTCTTGACCAGTTATGAGGTAGTCAACACTTCACCAAGATCAACTTGAAGTGAAGATACCACCATGTTC
>JARHVA010003913.1:587500-645000 GCA_037957365.1 Torreya grandis
CACACCTCTACAAATTCCATTTAGACCATGGTAATCTATAAATATGGATATCATGACTAATTTACCTAAGAATATATGACAACATATTGTTGTGTTCATTATTGTGGATAGGTTTTATAAGATGCCTATCATGGTCACTTCCATGAACGGAATTGATGCAACTAACATTACACAAGATTTCTTCAACCATGTTTGGGATCCTAACATCTATCATATCCAATAATTATCCACACTTTTTAATTCTTTTTTATCAATAATTATGGTACTTGATGGGTATGCAACTAGATCAATTGATGGCCTTTCATCCATAGAAAGATGATAAATTGATGTGGTCAATCACAAAAAATTTCATTTTCTAAAAATTTACAACCATGTGCATGCTTAAAGTTAGGATGATAATATATTTTACACTTAACATTCCTAAAACATATCCATTTATTGATATATTGGTCATAGTCCATTCCATACATATCTTGGGTTTCAATCTTTGACACCTATATACATCTCCTACCATCACCATCAGGGATTGAGTACCACACACAAGAATGTGAAGAAGACAAAGATAAATTTTTTTTTGACATATCTAATCTGTACATTATAAGGTTCAATAGATTTTCTCATGTAACCAACCAAAGTAAAAGGATCACCGTGATTCACATCACACACCTCATACATTTTTAATTGGAAATAAAGTCTAGTTGTACCTTCAAAAGGAGTAATTAAAATTTATATTATTAGTATGGATTGTACCCTTGAATTAAAGGTATTTTATACCTACCTCTTCCATTTAATACAATTAAATCATCTCTAGGTGTGGGTTTCCTATTGAGTGAGGTGAATCTCTAGTTTTGGGGCTAACTACAATGATGTATCATCTAAAATCAATTCTTAAACCTACTTGTTTTATAAATAAAAAGAGATATATGAATGTATGAAATCAAATCTAAGCTATAGTAGGTGATGCACCAATATTTTGCGTCTCCTCTACTTGACCTTTGAATAATAGTTATGGGCAAGATAAAGATTTATTACTGACACACACTCACTCTCTAAAAGGCTCCTACACATCAGTGTTTCACATGGAGGTTGTGCTAAATGACTATGAACTAAGGATGGTGAATGAGAGGTCTAGTTATGGACACAATCAATCAGTTTTCACTATGATTATAAGCATACAGACCTGTACACACCATGTAACCTGCATAAGATAATCTATTAGTACCTAGGTGAAAATAAGGACCTACAAAGGGAGAAGAATCAACCACTTGGGCACTTTAGATAAGCATAAACACACTATAATACCAACATAAATAAGGTTGAATTAGTATTTATATTATATCAATATTTTTGATATAAATGGGCATAAATTTCACATACCCAATAGAGGGATACATACAATGGATTTTGAAGCCCAATTTATAGAACATGAGAAGGAGAAATAAGGAGAATGTTGTGTAGAAGAGTGGTCTAGAGGACATGATGACCATCATTGATCTAATAATTAGTTAAAACCATGAATTAGGGGTAGTAATAGTCCTATAACTCCTACCATGCATTGCCTTGGCTACATAATGGCCTTCAATGAGCGCTTTTGGGCATAAAAGTGGAGTGTATGACCTATTTTTGGTCATAATTGATCCCATGAATACATTATACACATTTAAATTTATCCATTACTCCTTTACATGAAGTTAGAAGGTCATTCACCTATTACGAGAGGGTAATTACCTATTTGATCATGTCCATTGCTCACCTAGATACCACCCTTTACACCATTCATAGCCCATTTAATGTATTTGACCTCATAGTGGGCAAGATAACATAGGCTTAAACCTTATACAACATGTTTTGGTCTTGGTATTGTACTAAATAATTTGATAAAAGGATGATTATGGTAATAGAAAGCCTCTCCACTATGTGAATAGGCCTACAACACTCCCCTTTTAGGGTAAATGAAGGTTATCTCCTCAATTGATTTCAAGTCTACTCATTAGGATAGTTTGTACTACTATATGGTTTAAAGTGTGGTTATTTAAAGACCATTACATCTCTACATAGGCCCAAGAGGCATTTTGATTCACTTATGATATAAAATATGCTCTAAAAACATTAAATTAGTCCCAAAACTAGGACTTATAATCCATTTTACTCTACATTTTGTCTCACATGTGTTAAATTTATGGTTCATAGGGAAAAAATATGACCTATAGGTGTACTAATATTTTCATGGTGTCTCATGGTCACTAAAATCATCAATAAGAGTTTCTTGTCTATCATGTTCTCCATGAGGGTTTTAGAGGGTTTAGAGTGACCTGTCATATTAATGATGATTCATAAATCAAAATCCTTTGATTTAGAACTTAAGTACATAATATTTAATACATATACCCCCTAAAATATCCTTAATATCTCCTAGTCCCTTTCATCTTGTACATTGAGATCTGAGCAAAGGTTGGTAGTCATTGGGTTTCCACTAAGCAGTCTAGGCATGCTCATAGTGTTAAGGATTGTTCATATAAATTCCCCCATAAAACCAAATATTTCATCCATGTCTATAAATTTAATATGGGTCCTTAAATTCATATAATATTACTAGGTCTTATGCATTTCCTCTTTTAAGGCATGATCATCTAAACTTGCAGCTTGAACTAACACACTATAAGAAGAGAGCTTGAGAAAGGCTTTTAGGAAAACAAAAAAAGGAACTCTTTTGTTTTTTCCTATTTTTGACACATTTTTTAAGACTTGTTACATCATCATACAACCTTTAATGGCTTTTTATCTACCTGATTATCTTGTCTTGTCACTAGAATGGAATTGGGGGTCTGAGGGCTTAAGTAGGGTTTTAGGCCTTATAGGTCTAAACCAAGCTTCAAGACATCAAACCACTTGTAATTAAATTTGATTAATATATATATATATATATATATAATTATTATTATAATCCTTATCCAATAAATTCCAACCTTATAAAAAGTCTCATAATGGCTAAAATCTCTACTTCTTGTCATTCTTTTCCTTTAAACCTATGATGATCAGCATTAGCCTATGCTAGGTTCTTAAGCTAGTTGATTCTAATGACCTGAGTATCCATGTTTACTCACTACCAAGGAGTTTGAACTCATATATAATTTGTTTTATGGTATATAAAAACCTCTCATGGTTTATTCTCTCCTTACTTATAATAAACACTATTTATAACCATATATACAGGTTATGTGCGATGCTCTAGACTCAACAAAATTGGAAAAGCCCTTCAACATTGTTTTCCTTATCACTAAATGAGAGTATTTCATGGGTATTATAATATATCATTATAATATCATTCCCATGTAGTTTTATATTCTATGACTTCTTTGTCCTTAAACTAAGGAATTTTTCTCTCAGCTAAAGACTAATTAAATTACTAGGTAGTTCTTAGGTGTCTATGGATTATATCTGTAGAGTCACCACAACTCAGTCTTGAACATATATTTATAACCTTATTCATTAGGTTCTTCGATCCTAAATTTATTTATGATGCTTATCTACCCATTTAAGCTCTAAGCTTACAATAATGCATGATATATTCTCCTCACTGTTGAGGGCAACCCAAGCTACCTGTAGGTCATCATTTAGGGTCCTTACTACATAAATTATGGTCTTTTAGACTATTTTATCTTCTTATCCCATAATTAGGGTGTGTATAGTCAATCCTGTGAAACCTTGATTTTTTTATTTGTTGTAAAAGATATGAATCATTTTGAGAAGTGTGTACATAGACTAATGTGACACCTCAAGCCTAGGATAAACTTGTAAATGATCATTTGTTATTTGAGTAGGTTATTTTATTTTTTAGGATCTTATACATCTCATTACTCATCATAATCACTCCTTCAATCAGCTTGTATTTTTCATTTTCCTTCAAACTTAAATATCAACTTGAAAACCTAAGCTATAGTCTTTTAGAGTTTTTAGTTTCAGAGACAAGGCCTACTATGAGGTGAAATGGTTTGATGAAGTCATTATAGAGTAGACATTTTTGGGAGACATTATGTGGACTATTACTTTCCATTCTATACCATCTATTGAGTCATAATTAAACTTCACCTAGGTATTCAACAAAGTAATGCATTTGGGTGAGGTGAATCAAGCATCCTATTGGAGAAACTAAAATATAAGAATCCTTAAAAATATTAAACAATGATAAGAAACATTAAAACATATTAAATAGCACATTTATTCTTTTGGTGCTATTTTGTGAGTGTTTGTATTAAGGTCCCTATGATTTTTTTTCCTTGGAAAGGGTAAGTCCTTCACATTCTTACATCACCCCTATAACATGAAGAAGACATCACTCATATATTATCAACCTAGAGATGGATTGGCTTGGGAATAACTAAGTCATGATTGGAACTTTTTTTCTTCTTTCTCATGGTGATTATTGAGGAACTTTAAGGAGATATGCTGTGAATAAATTATGATAAGGTGAATTATGTGAGGATTATGGGGGAAACATGTAAACATTGAATTGATCATCCTTATGATTTTTTCCTTTTTAAAACAAAATCTTTTTTACACATAACCTATAGTTTGCCAACTAAGGGACACTAGTTTTTGATATTTTCATGCAATCACCATGAGAACATGATAAAAGGTATATAATATAGTTAATATACCTTTAGAGACCTTTATCTATGATCAAGCTATCACAATAGGATCAAACATTTCATAAATCCACCTTTAGTTGATCTTGTGGAGTTTGAAAAGGGATTAAGACCACATAAGGGTCTTAGTGATTGTTTATAAAGCCCAGGGCTTTGATATATAAACCACTAAAAATAATCTCAATCCCATTAAGGACTCAACTTATGGCTAATATCTTGCAATCTGACTTCCCTTGTATGGACTATACCATCTAACTCAAACTAGCCCTTGTGAGATTTTCAAGAGCCAATGGAGACCTTACTATTATTTCTAACCTTATCTAAATATTTGATACATGATTATTTTCCATGATTCCTAAAAATTATCCAAAATTATGTTTCTAACTTCATCTGACTCTTAATTTGACTGTACAAATCTTTGAAACACTGAAAAAACATCATTTCTATATATTTTTTAGGTTTGGGATCTTGAAATACCATTGGAGGACAAGAAGAGGGAAATGGTAAGCAAAATATGATTTCAAATCAAAATTTATAGTTAGAGGGAAGCTAAAAGGTCATTTTTTCAAGTGTGTGGGCCCCTTTGTGGCAAATAAAAGGCATTTGACTTCTAAAAATACCTCCATTTACATATGAAACAACCAAAACATGGTATTATGATGTAAATGTGACCCTTTTGAAGACATGTTACCCTTTATAATGACTTAAAATGTCTTATGGGCCATAATAACAATAATATTATCATGGTTTGAATACCCTTTGAAGGTAATATGCATGATCTCAAGTGAGATATCAGTTGATAATTACCCTAACATTTATTAAAGAGTCTTAAAATATGATAAGGCTTCAAATAAGGTTACCCTCCATCATATTATCCCCAATATCCTTGAATTATAGTAAATTATATACATTCTTGGAATACTGAAATGGACACATGACTGGCTATGGACTACAACATCATAGATCATCTTATCATGCATGGTTTTAGATCATAATAACCACATCAGGACTTGTTATAGACCACTAGACATAATCAACACAAAATGAAATATTGACTCAGTTCACATAAGGTGAAAGGGTGATTACCACAATATTTCATAACATAAGTTGATTATATGAACCTCCTACACATGATCCTAAATAAAATTACCCTCTCCTAGACTTTTATGACATCACAAGGACTCATGAAGATGACCAAGGATGTTATAAAGTATTTGAGAAAGAATTGATCCTTTTGAGCTCAAAGAGAAAAATATATCAACATCACTAGTGACTCGTAGGGGTTGACCTACCTGTTGGTCAAGAAAATGAGATGTCTCATACATAATAGCCATGACTCAATTCGATAAACCTCTCTAACTTGACTAATAATCAAACCCAACACCTTACAAGCTCTTAAGAAATGAAACACCCTCAACACTCACAGAATAGGAACATAAAGGAAACTAACACATAAAAACCTAAGAAAGGGAAAAAGGCAATAAATCAAGCAACTAACAAATCACTTTTGCAACAACACTTAGAAGAAAATGAAACCTAAACTACTATGTACAAGGATAATATGTCTCCAAATAATAGTACTTAAGGAACACCCCATTAACAGGGATAACGAGTTCCTCACCATTCGATATTGACAATTAGAATGCATTATACTCCTTACAACTAATGATGTTGTAAGGCCCACTCCATAGGCTATAAAAATTTTAGTACTTACCTAGTTTAGCTCAGTATTCATCCCACTTAGGCATAATATCACCTTCTTGAAAGGTCCTTGAATAATATCTATTGTAAAAGTACCTATTAACTTCATCTTGATGGGACCACATGGCATATATAACATCAGCTCTTGTGTCTTATATCTCTCTCAACTCATTCATCTTTACTTCCACGACATCATTTTCCATTATCTCAAGATGATGTGTAATTTATAAGGCTAGTAACTAAAGTGATATGGGTAACCTTGAATCTTTTCCAAGATAAGAAGGTATGGAGAATTACCAATATCTCTCTTGGGGGTTCATAGCTTCCCTCAATGTTGTCCTTAGTTTGATATGTCATTCCCTTTGGTTGTCCTCCATAGTTATTTTTGTGATTTTGATTAAGTTCTTGCTAGTGAAATCTACAAGTCCATTACTTTGAGGATAGTAGTTTGAGGAAGTAACATGGTAAATTCCATAGCTTATATCCCATTAAATTACCCTTTCACCACTAAAATTTAATGCACTATCTGATATGATTATTAAGGGGACCCCAAATATAATCACTAGGCTATCATATAGCTCCAATACCAATTTTTCATGTGCCTCTTTAAGGGATACCACTGCTACCCACATAATGAAGTAGTATATAGAAGTCAATACACATTTGTGTCATGAACTAGATGGAGGGTGTATCATGCCTATAAAATCTTAGCCCCACTACATGAAAGGTCACTCCACTTGGATGGGTTTAAGGGGTATAGAAACTAGCTTCTATTTCCTAATGAACATGACACACTTTTAACATCTCATAACCTAATAATGTGAGTACTTAAATAAACTTGGATAAAATTATCCTACTCTCATTATCCTTACTATTTTAGTCCTAGATGCAAATGGCCTCCTTTAGGCTGATCATCAAATTGATCTAGAATTTTATCAATCTAAATAATCTACACACATATTAAGAGCATGCCATCAAGATACTTATTAAATAAGACTCTACCTAAAAACACATAAGGAATTTATTAAAACATATAATACCTTATTTTTGTCATATCTAGGCCTATAAGACATTCTCCTATTTGAAGGAATCTTACCATGTCTTGAGTCTAGTTGGAAGGAGGTGTAGTTGTAGCTACGTGGTGATTGCTAAGCATTTATAAAAAAATCTCTTTGTTCTCCTTAACATCTACTTATAAGATATTTAAAATTACTTTACTCCTCACTAGCTTGGTGACCTTTGCTTCTATGTCATAATCCTTGCATCTAGTCACCCAACCTACCCTTTTCTCACTCAAGCGCTAGTTAAGAAGGAAGTCCTTGATGATAGGGTGGGCCACCATGACATAGATCTTGTTGGTACCATGTGTCTAAACTTTTTAATTTTTATAATTAATGAAATAACATGTTTTTATACATAGGTATGCCTCTCTTCATATCCCTTCAATGCTTGGATAAATAAATCCATGGTCTTCTCAAGGCCCTCTTTTTTGCTGAATCAACATGGAAGATATGGTGTCATTGGTTGATAAGGAATACAAAAATAAGTCTTTGGATAAATTAGGGTTGAAGAAAGTGGGTGATTGAGTAATAGCCTTTTTTATGGATTTAAAACTTATCTTTCCTTTCATAGTCCATGTGAAGACCTTATGTTTCTTGAGCATAGATTTTAGGAGTCTTACTAACTCAACAAGCTTAGGAATGAATATTCTAATTAAATTGATCTTACCTAAGAATATTTATATTCCATTCTTATGCTTGGGTAGTGAGAGATACATGATTTCACTTATCCTCTCAAGGTCTATGAGAGGCCTTATTTAGACACATTCTTCCCTCATGGATTGTAAATATGCACTTTTTAGGATTTAAAGATACCCCATAGTGCTTGCAACTATAAAATATCAACCTTAGATGTGGCAAGTATATTTGGCATCCTTTATAAATATCATGATGTCATCAAGATATATGAGCACTATATCATTAATGATTCCTTGAATGGATACATTTGCTACCATTTGGAAGGTGGCCCTTACACTAGATAATCTAAAGGGTATCTTCTTGTAATCATAAGTTACCCACTGAGTTATTAAGGTAGTGTTGTGGTTGTCCTCTTCCTTCACCAACACCTTATTATACCTTGTATATCCATAAATTGAGGATAAATGTTGTGAACATGCAAACTCTTGGATAATTTTATCCATGGATGGAAAGGGGTAGTGGTCTCTCGATGACACCTTTGTAAGATCCCTAAAGTATACATATAACCTTATCTCTCCATTATTTTTCCTTACAAGTATAAAGATAGCTACCCATGAATAAATTTGTATGGGGAATATAATGTTGGACTCAATCAATTTAGTTATCTCTTTATTCTTGAGGAATTCAATATTGGGTTTAGCTGGTATTTATTTCTTCCTCACAAGTTTAACACTTGCATCCAATTCTATAGTATGTTGATCTAACCTAAGGTCAAACCCATTCAAATCATTGTATTTCCAACAAAATATGTCTACAAATTGTTTACACATCTCTATGAAAGTAAATCTTCTCTTTTTTAGTGTTCACATTGCCTAGTTTGAGTACCCTATCTTTGAAAATGGTGACTTTCTCATAGTGTTCATTTTTAGTTGACATGCTAACCTTGTATCTTCTCGATTGATAATATTCATTAAATATGTTTTCAAGATTCATTAACCCCTTAGGAATTTTATTTGTCTTTAATTGAATAATTTGGTTACCATAGTATTGTTTAAATCTACCTTGGTTGGTTCCTTGAGCAAAATTCTACATATTATTAGAGTAAATATGCCATATGCCTATCACTATAAAATACCTACCAACTGACTTCATTATCAAAGGCATCAAAGTATTATAGGAGGTCATAAACCCTATCTTTATATGCCTTTGGTAGTGTATTTATGATTGAATTTTGCCCTCTCATCTGATTTACTATCAATTCATTATCTACTATAACTTATAATAACTTGATACCTCTTTTCCTTGCCCATTATAGCCCATGAAGGAGTTACTCAAATTATGGTGTGTTACATGTGTAACTAAATTATATTCTTATGCTAGAAAAGTAACTTTGATTAGATGGAAAAATAAGCATAATACCTACTCCACTTCCATTCTTGCTCCTATAACCACATTTTCCATATGTTATAATTGTCTTATCATGGATTGGTAATGGCTGATATGGGTAGTTATTCTTCATTAATACAATATTATTATACCCAACATCCTCTTATTCTTAAAGAAATTAGGACCCACTTTTTTTGATGTGGACTTATTTGTTGAGACTTATTCTATTTTATTTGTGCAATTTCCATTAGAATTGATCCTTATTATTTACACTTAGAAAAAAAAATCATGGTATTATACATTTTTATGGACTAACCTTACTAATGACTTTCTTGGGAGATTTTTGAACTATGTAGATTTTTTGGGACTTAGTTTTAATTAGAGTAATTATATTCAGAATTTGGTTTTTAGACATTTTTATTAGGACCTCTTCTTAGAAATTATCATCTTTGAAACATTTGTTTAGGACTTATTCATCAATATTTTTACTCTTCAATTTTTTTTTTTAGATATTCTCTATAGTAGACTTATTCAGATTTTGTTCATCAGGGTTTCTATATCTAACCTTTTGTTTCAATTTATTATATTGGACATGTTATCTGGTTATTTATTATGAATGATTTTTATTTTATCATAAATTTTGGTCTGAAGATATTTTATTTAGAACATTTGTTCCAATAGATTTGGTCTTTAGGCTTTTTGATCAAATAAATTATTCAACATAGTCATTATAAGCTTTATGCAATTTAGATATTTGGTATTCAGGATTTTTCCATCAAGCATTTTGCTTAGAAAATTATTTATAATAGATTTGTTTGTGAATTTTATTCAAGAATTGTGTTTGGAATATTTTTTCAAATATTTTTTTGGATCGATCCTAACACAAAACCTAACTCATGATTCCTGACTATTGAAAGCCCACTATACTTAGCTAATAAAGTAAAATACTTCCCACTACTTGCTAAGGATACCCACCAACTAATCTAAAAATATTTGAACTATGTAGATAATATAAAATACAATGATAAATTTGTATACACATGTGTAGCCATCAACGTATTCATTATTCATAAATAAATTTGAACTTGACTACTATCCTATTTACAAAAGCCCTGACTACCTATGAATATATTGTAAATGAATGAGAGACTAAGTGTAGAGGAAAAAATTTCATAGAGAACGTAAATAAACTTTAATAACTACACATAATTATAATGGCATAATCTTCTAAGAGTTATAGAAAATCACTTCTTCCATTGCCATTTTCCATAAAGGATTTGATAAAATTCATGGACATAGTCTATGATGCCACCATCTTCGATAATAGGTATATTATGGACTTTATTGTCCCCCAAAAATATCACTCATTTTTGGGACAACATTTGAACTATTTTGGTCCTACAGACCAAAATCGTCTCTTCCCTTTTCAAAATTTGTCTTGGGCATTCAAAATTTTCATTTGTCAAGCTTCTCAAAAATCTACAGACTCTGCAGGCTTAAATCTACAAACACTACAGGCTTAAATCTATAGACTCTGTAGGAAGAGAAACCTACAAACTCAACAAGAAGAGAAAATCTATGGAATCTACAAGCCAAGTTCAATGAGCTTTATAGGTTGATTTCTATAGACTTGATTTCTACGGACTCTGTAGGCAAGTTCATTTCTACAGGTACAAAGGCTTTTGCAACGAGTTCAACAAAAAGAATTAGTTTCTAACACTTGGTCATTTTTAGGATTGTTTCAATGCCTTGGTTCAATCAAAAATGTCTATCAACAAGCATTCAAAAAAAAGAGGCTTAAACCATTGAACCGTTGAACCACATTGGTTCAAAGGTTCAATGAGTTCAAGGTTTAATTGGTTCAATGCTTTTGATTCAATGACGGGTTCAATCAAAGGAATGGTTTAATGGCTTGGTTCAACCAAATGGTTCAACACTTTGTTTCACTTGAGTGGTTCATCCACTTTGTTTCAACATTTGGGTTCATCCTTTGGTTCAATCAAATGGTTCATCAATCGATTCAAGGCTTTGTTTGAACTATTGAACCAAAGCTTGGTTCAACGGTTGGTTCAACATCTTTTGGTTTAAAGGTGGGTTCAGACACATGGTTCAAAGGCTTCATTTGAACCATTGAACGAAAACATGATTTAATGGTTGTTTCAAACAAATGGTTCAATGACTTAGTTCATCTGCTTGGTTCAAAGGCTTGGTTCATTCAATTGAACCATCATCTTGAACCATTAGCTTGAACCATTTTGGTTCAAAGCTTTGTTCATCAGCTTGGTTCAACATTTGGTTCAACCAAGTGGTTCATTGCCATGGTTCAATGAAGCGGTTCAATGAAGTGGTTCAATGAAGTGATTCAATAGAGCAGTTCACTCAGACGGTTCAAAGGAGTAGAGCCTCATGAAGGACAAAGTGCCCTTACGGAGGGCACTTGGATGACAAAAGTACCCTTCGAAAGGGTCATTTTCAAAGAAACCTCAAAAGGTAAATTCTTTCAAATTTCTATTTAAGGCATTTGAAAAAGACAAAGGTAAGAAGAAATTCCTTTAGACAAAAAGCCAAAAGAAATAACCAAGGCAAAAGTGATAGGAACATTTCCACAGACTTTTTGTCCATGCAAATTTGTCTGGGGAAAATTAATGTAGGAAACCCATGAAAGGCCACTGACTCAAATGGCAGGTGCCCTTGCAGGGGACTCCCAGCTGCCAAATAGAAGGACACTTCACTGAAGCTAAAGGGTCACCTTCCTTTCGGGAAGATGTAAAACAAGAAGCCCTAAAGACATTCAAAGACCACCCAAAGGGTAGATACCTTGTGGGGAGCTATTCTCAACCCAAAGTAGATCATTTCTTAAGGCCCAAAAGGGTAGATTATTTACAAGAAAGTGCCAAATAGAAAAGTTGAAGAAGGACCAAGGGGTGGTGCACCCAAAGATGTCAAATTCAACACAACAAAATAGCCATTGAAAACATAATGATGGGTGCATGAACGTCAATTTTAAACCTCACAAAATAGCCATTGATCCTTTGAATCTATAGACTCAAATGCATTCATAGACTTCAAGGCCAAGACTAGTAGCAAGTGAGGAAGGAATAGAACAACAAATTGAATCCAAGACCCAATTTAATTAACTAGAAAAGGAGGAACGATGAAGGTAGGATCAGATCACCAGGGGGACAGTAAAATTTGCAAACTTTCAATCACGTGACTTGTTTCTATGCATTGATAAAATCAAATGGGTAAATGCCCCTAAGTTATAGCCTATCTTCTTAACAGATTCCAATGCAACATGATGTGTTACTATTCTCGAGTCCTTTTTGAAGAGGCTATATAAGGGACTCTCTTCTATTGTAAATGTATCTCTCTTTTTGACAATCAGAATGAAACTTTGCCCAAATTGAAAGGCACTTCTGAGACTTTGAGCTTAGTTTGTTGATCATATTTTTCTATTGGGATAAGAAAGCAAGTGAATTTTTAGACTTTGTGCTATGATATCTTTGTTTTTGGTGAAAATATTCTTATGTCTTTTTCCTTAATATATCTTCTGTTCCTTTAATTCAACAAGTAAAATTAGTGACAACAGTCAGGATGGTGTCCTGAAGAGTCAAGTGAGGAGAGAATCTATGCCCCCATAATTTCCCTCATTGTCCTTTTTATCTTACTCTTGAGCAATTCAGGTGGAGACTTTGTGATGCATCTCAATTTGTTGGTTATTACTCCTTTGCTACATTTTTCTATTACTACTAGGAGTATTCTTCTAGTTTGCTGAATAGTAATTTTGAAAGAAGAGGAGTGTTGTCTGTCATTTCCTTTGAGTTTTTCCTTTGATTTGCATGCATCATCTCTAAAGAAAGAGAGATGGATGGTTTTTCCTACCCTTGAGTATTATTTTCTATTTATATATATATATATAGAGTATACTGTTGACGACTGGAGATTACACCCGGTGACAGGAAAATAGGTTCCTACCTTCTCCCCACAACATGGAAACTCCTCTCTCACCTGTGGGATGGTGAAGCAGGAGGGGAGAGTCTCTAGGTATGGGCTAGTTCCCTCTAATGTGTCTTGTTTGTTTCAGGCAGTGTAAAAATAATGGATATACAGCTATATATAGCTATATATAGCTTATAAACTAGGGGGAGATGAAAATGGGGAAGAAATGCATGAAAAAAAAAGCCTACTCTAAAGAGGTGATACACCAAAATAAAGGTTGACCTTCCACATCGACTCTTAGAATCTAGAAAAATGCAAATATACTCTACACATCTGGCAGAAGAAACAGGCTGCTAAGACTAACAAGGAGGATATAATGGGAAATACATAATAGAGGTTTACCAAGGTGCTATGGAATGCACACTTGCAAAAAATTCCTCTATTCTATCCTTCTCAAATATTGCTCTTCTCCTTTCAGCTGTAGAACCGGTGCCTTGTAGATAGCTAGTCTGTTGGCATTAACCTATGTAAGCATCAGAGATAATGACTAAACACAAATAATACTCATGAAATACATGGACAATCTATCCAAGATGGAGGCAAAAACTATATTTTATTGATTCAGGTGGAGAATTTGGAGAGCTGTGCTCTTTAAAAAATTGAAGAAGATCCCCCTAAAATGACCAAGTCTATGTATTTATATGAAAAGAGCCAAGAGGAGTCTCATTGGCTTTTGCTTGCTAGTGGCAACTTGAGTCTTCATTAGGAAGAGAGAAAACATTGTATATGACATCATAAGTCTACTAAGACCATGCTTGCTACCTCATTTTGTGTGTGCTTGCTCTTCTGCGCGTTGGGTGGGCCTTTTCCTATGTTCTACAGGGTTTTTTTGCCACTGCCTATTTTGGGAGGTAAATTTGCCAATGCAGCATTTTTGCCGACATCAGCCAATTGGTTGCCAAGCGCGGTAATTTTGCCGATGTCGGCTATGTGGTAGCCTATTATGCCAACATCTGCTGAGTGTTTGTCGTGGGTATTAGTTTCCTTGTCAGCCACAATGTTTGAAAGTTTTGTAGACTTTATTTTCTTGGCAGACCTTTTACATTAACCCACAGACTGTTGAAAGGGTCTTTGAAAGTTTCTGGGCAGCCACTTTGCCATTTTCTATGGTGGGTAGCCATTTTTCCACTCACTGTGTGGGTGGCCATTTTTTAGTCTCCATCGTGGGTGGCCACTTCACATTCTCCACCATGGGTAGCCACTTCACAGTCTCTGCCGTGGGTGGCCACTTTGTAGTGTCCGCCATGGGTGGCCACTTTGCATTCTCCACCAAGGGTGGCCACTTCATAGTCTCCACCATGGGTAGCCACTTTGCATTCCATTGGCTACGCACTTTGTACAGTGTTTTGAAAGTTTTCCATGGATTTGTGTAACTCGCAGACTGTTGTTCGCAGTTATTTGACCAAAATTTTGGTCATCAAACTGGCGACTCATAGGATAAGCATGCCTGCTATGCTTAAGACCTAATTGCCTTTGGATATCCATTAGGTGCAGAGTCGAATGGTGATTTTGAAGAGAGTTCAAAATAGCTTTGATAATCCCAAAATTATACCTAAAACTTTCACCCCCATAGATGAAAGGAAACACACAAGGCTAAAAGCAACTAATTATGCAAACTACACTTAGGGAAAGCAGGAAAGAAAATAAGGGAAACTATGTATATCCAAACCAAAAATCAGTGGCAATGCTTTAGATGTATCCCATTAATTAGGATACGCAATTCCTCGCCATCCAACATGGAGAGCTGAAACGTGTTATACTGCTTACACTGAGTAATCATGTAAGGACCGCTCAAGAGGGCATCAAAATTTGCATGTTTTATGAGCTTAGCTCTATCTTCATCCCATTTTAAGACAATGTCTCCTTCAACAAATTTTTTTGATAAATATTTCTTGTTGAAGTGTCATTTTATTTGCTGTTGGCGACTAGACATGGCAGCCATGGCACGGTCCCTTATCTCCTGGAGCTCCATTAGTTCACACAATCTAACCTCTATGCTGCTTCCTTCTTCTAACTGCAGCTGATGGGTGAGATCTAATGCTGGCAGTTCAAGTGAGTTGGGAAGCCTTACTTCCCTTCCATACATGAGCGTATATGGATAATTTCTGATTGATCTCTTCGGAGTGATTCGATTGGCCCATAGAGCTATCTTTAACTTGGCATGCCAAGTTCTCTGATTTTCTTCCATGGTTCTCTTTATAATTTTGATCAGATTTTTGTTAGTGGACTCAGCCAGCCCATTCCCCTGTGGGTAGTAATTTGATGAAGTGCTGAGGTATACACCATACCTTAGTGCCCATTCACTAGTTTTGGTTCCCAAAAAAGCCAAGGCATTGTCTGAAATTATAGCGGCTGGGACCCCAAAACATGTCACTAAGTCCTCATAGAAATCTAGGACTGCACTTTCATTTGCTTCCTTCAAAGCAATGGCTTTCACCCACCTAGTGAAATAATCCGTAGCAGTTAGCACCCATTTGTGTCTGGCACTGGAGGGAGGATTGATCATCCCTATGAAATCTAGGCCCCACTACATGAATGGTTGTTACACCTGGATTGGTTGTAGGGGCATGGTAGCCAATCACTATTTTCCATCAAAAAGTGCGCACTTCTAGCACTTCCTTACCCAAGCATAGGTATCTTTGAAAAGAGTGGGCCATAAATAGCCAGCTCTCATTATTTTTTCTGCTGTGGTCTTAGGGGTGAAATAGCCACCTACTAGCCCATTGTGAAACTTAGCCAATACCTTGTCAGCCTGACTGGGGTCAATGCATCTCAAGAGAACCCTAGAGAGATCCTTCCTAAATAATACTCTATCAATCAAAACATAAGGAAGGGACTGAAGTTTAAAATACCTTCTTCTGGCCCTACTGAGACCATATGGACATTCACCCATAAGAAGGAAGCACCTCATGTCCACTGTCCAGTCTCTTATGATAGCTGGTTCTTCTACAGTGGTTGTATCATGGATCAACAAGCTATCTTCACCTTTTTTCTTCAAATTTGTTGATAGTTGTTCACACAGGCCTCTTCCTCTCACCAACTTGGTGATTTTGATGTCCATGTCATACTCCATCACCTTGGTGATCCATCCTACTCTTTTCTCATTTAAGTCTCGATTGGTCAAGAAATCCTTGATGCCAGGATGTGGAACCATGAGATGGATCTTGCTATTCGACAACATATATCTAAATTTCTTTAGGCTATGCATTATTACTAGGACTTGCTTCTTTACATAGGTGTACCTAATTTCAAAGTCCTCTAACCCTTGGCTGAAGAAGGTGAGTGGTTGCTCAAGGTCATTACTATTTGCTTGAGTAAGCATAGCAGATATTACTTCTCCATTGCTAAAGGTATAGAGATTGAGGTCTTTATTGAAGTCTGGGCTGATTAGAGTGGGAGCCTGGGTCAAAGCCTGTTTGATGGCTTCAAAGCTATCTTTTCTTGGCATTGTCCATTTGAATTCTTCACCCTTCCCCAGCATAGAGGCTAGGGGTTTAACTATCTCAACAAAATTTAGAATGAATCTCTGAATGGAATTTATTCGGCCAAAGAAACTCTGCAAGCCTTTCTTGTGCTTTGGTAGGGACATCTCCAGAATGGAGTGAACTCTCTTGGGGTCAATAGACAAACCTTCCTTGGACACAATGTGGCCAAGAAGTTTCCCCTCATGAACAACAAATACACATTTCTTTGGGTTTAGAGAGATTCCAAATTCCCTACACCTCTCAAAAATATACCTGAGGTGCTCCATGTGCTATCCCACCTCCTTGGAGAAAACCGTTATATCATCAAGGTACACCAGTACGTTCTTATTTATCAAACCACTGAAAGCCATGTCCATGGCTCACTGGAAGGTAGTGCCAGCATTAGATAGCCCAAAAGGCATCTTTTGGTAGGTGAACATTCCCAATTTATTGGTGAAGGCTATTTTGTATTGGTCACAACCTCACACCAAAATCTGATTATATCTTGAATAACCATCCAGGAGGGAGAAATGTTTAGAACTAGTTAGCTTTTGGAGAATCTGCTCCATGTTTGGGAGGGGATAATGATCCTTTAAAGAGACTTTATTAAGGTCTCTAAAGTTGACGCACAGCCTAATCTCCCCATTTTTCTTTCTAACTGGAACCAAATTGGCCAACCATGAGGAATGTTTGATCAAAAATATAATGCCAGACTCAATCAACTTGACCAATTCTTTCTACATAAGGAGTTTGATCATTAGATTAATAGGCCTCTATTTTTGTGTGACTAGTTTTGCACCTTCCTCCAATTGGATGGTGTGTTTGGTGAGTCTTGGATCGAAGCCTTTCAAGTCACTATAATTCTAGGCAAAGATATCAACAAACTCTTGACATAGTAGAATGAAAGCTTGCCTTTCTTGAAACGTGTAGACCTTACCAAGTGCTAGCAACTTGTCCTTGAAGATTTCAACTTTTTCATAATTCTCCTCTTTGGTAGTGATGCATGCTTTGTCATTTTTGAGTTGGTCATCTCTGTTGAAAATACTTTCAAGTGTGACTAGACCCCTAGGGAGTTTATTGTTCTTCAATTGAACAATTTGATTTTCGTATAGCTGCTACAATTTCACTTGATTATGGACTGCGAACTCGGCTTCTTCTTACATGAAGAGAGCTATCTATTGGTCACTTTTGAAGACCTACCAATTTGTAATATTGTCTAGAATTGAAGGCCGAACCACCACTTTTAAATGGCACAAACCACAATCCCTGCTTATTTCTTTTGAAACATCAAATTGGGTGCCAACAGCTACCAGCTTGTCGGCCTGCTTATTTTGTTCCCTGGGAATCGAGGTAATGTTAAGAGCAAGGAAATCCTCCATTAAGTCCTAGACTCTATGCTTGTAAGACTTCAACAAGGAGTTCTTGGTCAGGTTCAGGCCTCTTATTTGGTTCACAATTAGTTCACTATCCCCCAAGATTTGTAACTTCGTGATTCCTCTCTTTCTTGCCCACTCAAGTCCATGAATCAAAGACTCATATTTTGCAACATTACATGTGCAAGAGAATTGGAAATGGAAAGCTGAAAAGTACTTTTCTTTAGAAGGGAAAACTAACATTGCCCCACTACTAGCACCCAGTTTACTTCTAGAACCGTAAAAGTATAGCTCAGATTTGATTTTCACTTTGGTCCCGTAGGTGAATAAGGCTCTAGGTGGTCCTTGTAGAGTGGCTCAGATTTGATTTTCACTTTGGTCCCATAGTTGGTTCTAAGAACTAGGTATGACAAATTCACTGCTAGATAGCCACCTATCTTAGACGTAAAGTCCCTAGATAAATAGATTACAAAATATGGAGGAACATCCACTACCACTATATCATGGGGAATTAAGAATGTCGGGCAGGCATGCAATGTTAAACTCAATCCTTTGAGGATCCCAATTGTCTTTGCAGGCATCCCGTCTAGTTGTAAGACTCCTTTGTTCATTGCTTCATACTTTAATCCCATCTTATCAGTAATGCACTTGGGCATCACTAAAGTGCTAGCCCCACTGTTGATTATGTAGTTATGTACTAACAAATCCCCTATGATCAAAGATACATAAAAGGGGGGAGTCCTTTCTTCTTTCTTTACCTGATCTGAAGCAGAAGGCTGCCCATTCGTCATTAGGACAGTATTAGTGTCTATCGAGATGGCTTGTCGATCTAGTTCATGCAACTCTTTCTTCAATACCTCTTTTTGTCCTGGAAGAGACAATGAATCCCATAGAGAAATGCTCACATGCAATTTCTTCATTTGATCAACTATATTGACTTGGGGGCTGATTCCCTTCATGATTTCCTTCCCTGATCTGATCCTAGCTAGAGCTATAGACTGGGGAGCTGGAGGTGCAAACAGTTGTTTGGAAATTGGGGGCCCTTGAAATGGGTGTGATGGAGGATTCGCTGCTGCCTGAGGGGAAGCATGCGCTTCTCCAACTACTCTTCTTTTAAATCTTGTATTGGCCGCAACATAATCAACCTGATTGTCTATAGTGCCCCCATGATTAATTGCATAGAGCTCGCCTTCTTCATGATTTATCAGAGTAGAATTCAGCTGAGTTTGATTGTTACTCATGTTGGGCTAAGCTGGAAACTCAAAAAAATAGGAATGATCAGCAGCCTAGTTTCCTGAATTTTGGAAAAAATCCATCATATCATTCATATGGACAGCTTGCTCTTGACCATGTCCCCTGGTTGAACAGCTAGGCTACTCCTGCACAAGGTTATTCTGAGTAGGCACCATGGCTTTAGATGACGAAGAGGGGCCTGAGTTATAATTTTGATAAGACTTGGTCTGAGTGAGCTGACCTTGTCCTTGATTATAGCCTTGAAAATGGTTCCTAGGTGCTTGACCATAATGTTGATAACCCAAATTTGGCTTGTTATTTTGAGCTTGTTGTCTCTTAAGAGCTACAAGTTCATTTGACATGTTTTACAATAGGCTTTTTACCTCATGTAGTTCATTTGATGAAACAATAGTTGGCTTCTCAATGGTGGGCAGGGGAGCAATTGTGGGAACAACGGTCTGCATAGGGGGTAGCATCTCTAGGAAAAGTGGCATGTGGGGCCTAGGAGCAATCTTTCCATCTTGTACCAAGCAATTTTTAGCTACTATGGCAATGTCTTAAGCAACTGGCAGTATGTGCCCTCCCATAGATTAGATCATCACAACAATATCACTATTCAATGCTTTTAAATAGTACAAGAAAGTGTAGCTGGGAGTCGGCCTTACCAAGATGGGAATCCTATCTCATGTCTTTTGAAAATGCATGTTGAAGTGCTACATATACTTGTGCAGAGCTCTCTTTATAGTTGTTAGCTGCTCAGTAAGAGAGAGGCCATCACTTTTTTCTCCAAAATGATCAGTCAAATGGGTGCCCAATTCATTCTAGGAATGTATGGAATTCATAAGCAAGGTGATGTACCAATCAAGAGCTTTCCCTTTCAAAGACAAGGCTAATAGTTTGATGGCAATGTTTTCTTTTGTTTTATTGTGAATATTGCAAAGGTTGGCAATATTCTTGATATGCTCAACAACTGTAATAGGTCCCACTCCATCAAAAGAGGGCACATTTTTTAGAGCTATTTTGGGAATCGAAACATAGCATGGGAGGTTTAAAGGGCTCTCACCATGGAAAACTACAAAAGGCAAAGCCATGGCTGGAACAAGCTGTAACTGTGGCTGAGCTGGGTTGGTGTTCCTAGCAACAGGTATAGGAGGATTTACTAATGGATAAGGGCGAGTTCTTTCAAACCTGAGCCTTTTAGCATAGTTTAAAGGTAGCTCAACGAATTCAAAAGGGACCCTTCTTGAAGCTGACCTAATGGTAACCTTTGGCATAGAAGTTTAAGTGACTGGTCTTAAAATAGAGAACTGAGCTCTTACCAGTGGAGTCGCCAGATGCTGGAAATCTTTGAAATGACTATAGCAAGACTAGCATCAATCCTAAAATACTACTACGTTAGAAACTAATAAAATTACAGTCCCACCGGGTGTGCCAAAACTATTGACGACTGGAGATTATACCCGGTGGCAGGAAAATAGGTTCCTACCTTCTCCCCACAACATGAAAACTCCTCTCTCACCTGTGGGACGGTGAAGCAGGAGAGGAGAGTCTCTATGTATGGGCTAGCTCCCTCTGATGTATCTTGTTTGTTTCAGGGAGTGCAAAAATAATGGATATATAGCTATATACAACTATAAATAGCTTATAAACTAGGGGGAGATGAAAAGGGGGAAGAAATGCATGAAAACAAATAGCCTACTCTAAAGAGGTGATACACCAGAATAAAGGTTAACCTTCCACATCCACTCTCAAAATCAATAAAAATGCAAATATACTCTACACATCTGGCAAAAGAAATAGGTTGCTAAGACTAATAAGGAGGCTATAATGGGAAATACATAATAGAGGTTTACTAAGGTGCTGTGGAATGCACACTTGTAGCAAATTCCTCTATTTTGTCTGTCTCAAATATTACTCTTCTCCTTTCAGCTACAGAACTGGTGCCTTGTAGATGGCTGGTCTATTGGCATTAACCTATGTAAGCATCGAAGATAATGACTAAACACAAATAATACTCATGACATACATAGACAATCTATCCAAGATGGAGGCAAAAACTATATGTTATTGATTCCGGTGGAGAATATGGAGAGCTGTGCTCTTTACAAAATTGGATAAGATCCCCCTAAAATGACCAAGTCTGTGTATTTATATGGAAAGAGCCAAGAGGAGTCTCATTGGCTTTTGCTTGCTAGTGGCAACTTGAGTCTTCATTGGGAAGAGAGAAAACACTATAGATGACATCATAAGTTTGTTGGGACCATGCTTACTACCTCGTTTTGCATGCACTTGCTCTTCTACGAGTTAGGCAGGCCTTTTCCTATGTTCTACAAGTCTTTTTTTCGACTGCCTATTCTATTTGATAAATTTGCTGGTGCGGCATTTTTGCTGATGTCAGTTGATTGGTTGCTGAGCATGGTAGTTTTGCTGATGTCAGCTGTGTGGTAGCCTATTCTACCGATGTCAGCTGAGTGTTTGCCATGGGTGGTAGTTTCCCTGCCGGCTGCAATGTTCGAAAGTTCTGTAGACTTTATTTTCTTGGTGGACCTTGTATGTTAACCTACAGATAGTTGAAAGGGTCTTTGAAAGTTTCTAGGTGGCCACTTTGCCACTTGCTATGGTGGGTAGCCATTTTTCCACTCACTGCGTGGGCGGCCATTTTGTAGTCTCCACCGTGCGCGGCCACTTCGCATTCTCCACCATGGGCGGCCACTTCACAGTCTCCGTCATGGGTGGCCACTTCATAGTCTCTGCCATGGGTGGGGGTGGCCACTTCACATTCGGCCGGCTATGCACTTTTTATGAAGTTTTGAAAGTTTTCCTCAGATTTGTGTAACCCGCAGACTATTATTCATGGGTATTTGACCAAAAGTTTGGTCATCATATACCTATAGGTAGCCTCCCCTTGATGAGAGGAGAGATTAATTCCCTTTTGATGTGGTAAACCTACACATTTGGACAACTAATCTTCCTACTTTGGATGACTAGACCTATTTTGTTTATCAGTACGCTGATCAACAAAATATTCAACCAATAATTTTTGGTGACTCTATTAAGGATATACATAATTCTATGAAATTTGGAACCTCAAGTATCAAATTGAAACATCACCTATGTCTTACCCATTATCATTATAACCCTTATCCATTATAGATCCTGGTGACTCTATTACTTGTCTTACCCATTATCCATTTATAGCCTTACCATCTTCCTCCCCCTCTATTATTTTATCTTGTCTACAAAACTAGAACTGCTAGAAAAGAGTGCATAGTTTAAAGCCTCAAGATTTAAACTAAAGCAAGGTCAATTCCTTTCCATTTTTGTTTCACAATCTAGCAAATTCAAGGTATACACAAAGCCAAAGAGCTAAAGGTATCATCGACCCTATATTTGATTTGGTATAAAAAAGTGATTTTGATCTATTTCCTTCACCATCTTGTCTCTAATGAACCAAGAGCTTTCCTCCTACTAAATTCAGATCTCCATTACAAGATGAAGTATCTACTTCTACTGTTGATAAAGCTTTGCCAATAATTACCCCTCTGAGATTTGTTATCCCTCATTTTCATAATCCTACAATGGTAGTTCAAGACCGCTGGGGTAATGCTTTTAGTCCTCTCAATCTTACTCCACCTCTACATGAGCTTCCATGTAGTTTAAGGAAGAATTTTCCCAAATTCTATGGTGATGGGAAAGTTCATCTTGATGAACACATTGTAGCCTTTAGCATAGCTTGTGGAGTAATCAGAGTAGAATTTGAAGATGTAACAGTCAGGTTATTTGTAGAAACATTACAAGGTGCTGCTACAGATTGGTTTTATCATCTACAGGCTCTAGGTTAGTGACTAATTGGAGTACTCTCAAAGCTAAGTTTAAATCCAGATTCAAACTAGTAGAAGATGCACATGCACTTTTGGCTCAACTTACATAGATGAAGAAAGAGCCTTATGAGCCTATGATAGATTTCATAGACAAATTTGATAAACTGAGAAACATAATTCTTGTAATAACTCGACCTACAGCTAAGAATCTCAAATGCTTTTTCATTAATTCTCAGCTACCTGAAGTAAGTTTTCTCTTGAGATGTGATGGTCAAATAGATCTTGTTGTAGCTCAAAATTTGGCCATTGAAATAGAAAATGATCTCATCTTAGCAAAGAAGATAAGAAGAGATCTAAATAGAAATAGAGCTTCATCATCTTCTGAATATGCATCTACAGGCACCACAGATCCAATGGTGTAGAAATTGGCAAATGAGTTGCTTGCTCTCAAAAATTAAATGGCTCAAGAAATGTCTTCTACTCCATACAAAAGGACATTCCCAAATTAGTCATATTAGGGCAATGCTACTAAGAATCAAGGGCAATAGAATTGCCTTCCTCCCCCATGAGGGAAACTTGCCGTGGAAGCTCCTCCAACCAATTTAGCAATGGGATATCTTGAAGCAAAATTTGAGTTCTCTTTTTAGCCTAAATTGAATCAAGAAAATGACACTAATCTCTTTGAAGACAATCAAGAAGAATCAATTGGTGACTCCCACATTGGTTTCCTAAATTACCAGGATGAATCTAGAAGCAAAGGAGAAGATTTTGATGGATCATATGTAGTGTTTACCAGGTCCAAAAACAAATCAGTCTAGTAGGCTGATAAAGAGAAGACATAAGAGTAACCATAGCTAGTAGTCATGATTGCTAAGCATGGAACCACTTTGCCTTTTTAGTTAAAGGATTTGATAATCACCCAAAAGGCAAATAAATCAATTTTTCCTTCCCCTTCTACTTCAATCTCACAAACCAACCCACCTCTCATCCCTCCTAAAACTCAAAAATTTGAAGTACCTTTCTCTGTACCTAGCTCAATTCAGCCATTTGACATAATCAATCATGTCAAAAAGACAAAAATACAAATGTCTGAGTTTGAATATGTACAATTCAATCCTAATCAATTAAATAAGCTAGTCCTATATGTCAAGAACCAAACTATCCCTACAAGACAAAAGGCTAAAAAGGTAACTCCTGATTCTCTAAAGAACACACCTATTCCAAATAATCTGGTCATTACTCCCCTAGTTGCTCCTAGAAAAATAAAACCTTTCTATGTTTCCCTATTAATTAATGGCCACAAGCTGAGTAACTGTATTATAGACTCAGGCGCATCTGATAATGTCATGCCTACCAAAGTAGCTAAGTCTCTTGGTCTCACACTAACCAAGACATTTGGAAGAAGTTTCTCCATGGAGAACAAGCAAGTACCATTGCTGGGGCAAATCAAAGATGCCTAATTTGCATTTATAGCCTTTCTAGACAAGAGAATCATGATGACTGTCTTGGTGGCTGACATCCCAACATCCTATGGCATTTTGCTTGGATGAAATTTGTACAAGGATGTGGGAGGAGAAATAAGCATGGATCTGTCTGAGGCAAGGATCCTTGTCTAAGGCGTAATGAATAGGTTGCTCCCTGAAAAGGAAGCAAAATATGTGGTCACCTAGACATCAGCCCCTGAAGCTCAAATTATTTTTGAATCTGTAGGTATTGGTAACTATTTTCTATCTACAGATGAAGTGCATGAAAAACTTGATATAATTCTTGAAAGTCTCAACTCAAAAATTAGTTCAACAAGAATAGTAGAAGAACTAGTAGGCTGTAGTATAGACCAAGAAGGTTCCTCCATCTCTGATGAAGGAAAGTCTAAAGAAAAATTAGTATCAGATGAGATATGGACTTTGGAATTTGATGGTAGGTATTCCTCTACCAGTTTAAGAGTTGGGATTGTTTTGATATCTCCTCAAGGAGATATGTTCCCTTCATCTTACAAATTATAGTTTATCAACACTAACAATATAGTTGAATACGAATCTCTGTTGCTCGGCATGAAGGCTGCTCAAGAAAAAGGCATCAAGTTTCTTCATGCCAAAGGGGATGTTAAATTAGTGGTTTGTCAAGTGAGGAACTAATACCAAACCATGAATGAAAGACTACACCACTAGCATAACTTGGTTTGGGATCAAATTGAAATCTTTGATGCTTTCAACATTTTTACTATACCCAGAGAGTCTAATGATAGAGTTGATGCACTTGTTGTTTCAAGAACTCTCTTAGTTCCTCATTCAAATTTCAAAAAAATGATAGGTATACTATTGAGCTTGTCTATAGATCAAGTGTTCTTGACAATGCTGATCATTGGCAAGTATTCAATGATGATCATCAAATCATCACCTTCTTGGAATGAATAAATAATTTTGAACAACTATGTTTTGAAGGCAGTGAATCTCAAAAGAATGAATCTATCTTTTAATCCATTTTAGATATAAATGAAGAATTTTTATAGATAAAAGGAAACAAAATTTCCAAAGGCCTAGTTTCTCTTGAGAAAGTTATTTGACAAGCATGATAGATTCATCAAGCAACAACAAATAGACTCAAGTTTCTCTCAGAGATTTGATCAAGTGAATCTGACTACTAAAGAAAATCCCAAGATGGTCAATATTGGTAAGTGTTGTACCCCTGAAGAAAGATTCAAGTTCACTTATTTACTCTGTCAATACATGGATGTCTTAGCATATTCTTATGAAGACCTGAAGTCTCTCAGACCTGATGAAATTTGCCATGACATTCCTCTCAAGGTTGATTCAATGCCCAACAAGCAAAAATCTAGACAGTATAATCTAAAAATATCAGGTACTATTCTATCTGAACTACAAAAAATGTTAAATGCTAGAATCATCTTCCCAATCCATCATTCCACATGGATTGCAAACATAGTGCCTATAAGGAAGAAGAATGGAGAAATTCGCATTTGTGTAGATTTCAAAAATCTAAATCAAGCATCTTTGAGGGATAATTATCCTTTAACAATTATGGATCAAGTTCTTCAAATAGTCATAGGTTTAGAGATGTTATCAATGTTGGATGGCTTCTCAGGATATAATCAAGTTGAAGTTGGTGAAACAAACCAACACAAGACTGTATTCAACACACCTTGCGGTACATTTACATATAGAAGAATGCCTTTTAGTTTAATAAATGTTGGTGCTACCTTTTAGAGAGCAATGGATCTAGATTTCAAAGATGAGATTGGTAAATTCATAGTGGTATACCTTGATGACTTGACTGTATTTTCAAAGCATCAATCTGATCATGTACACCACTTACAATAAGTGCTAGAACATTGCTGCTAGAATGGTATTTCTTTAAATCCTAAAAAGTCTATTTTTGGAGTAATAGAGGGGAAACTCCTTGGACACATTGTGTCTAAAGAAGGCATAAATATTGACTCAGATAGATTCAAGTCTATTCAAGAGCTTAATTTTCCTACATGCAAAAATGTTGTTCATTCTTTCTTCAGAAAGGTGAATTTCTTACTGAGATTCATCCCTAAATTTGTTGAGAAGACTAGACACATTGTGAACATGATGAAAGGGAAGACCATCTTTAGCCAGACTAAAGAAGGAAAATCAGCATTTCAAGATATCAAAACCATCATTGCTCATGCCCCTACCTTGGTTTGCCCAAATTACAACAAAGATTTCATCATATACAGCTATACATTTGAACACACTCTTTCAGTAAATCTTGTTCAAAAGGACAAGGAAGGTATGGAATCTCCTATCTCTTTCATGAGTTGCCCTCTCAAAACCCATGAGATGAAGTATTGAAATATAGATAAGCATGCTTATGCCTTGGTGAAAGTAGTCAAACATTTCCACTTCTATATTATGAATTCACACACTACTTCCTTAGTTCTTGACACTATAGTTAGGTCTATATTAACTCAGCAGGAGTTTGGCATGAAAAGAGGTAATTGGATTACAAAGATCCAAGAGTTTGATCTAGACATCAAGCTAACAAAGCTGGTTAGGGGTAAAGGCCTATGCCAATTAATTACTAACAATAAACCAAAAGACACACATCATGAAGAAAATGAAGTGAAAGAGACACCAATAGTCCTTTTTGTCTCCACTACCTATGAGTGGTATTCAAGTATCGCTCATTTCCTTACTTATGGTGAATATCTTGCTCATTTGTCTTATAAAGAAAGGAGGATGATCAAGTTGAAAGCTGACAATTTTGTCCTTTGGGACAATGGCTTGTACAAGAGAAACATAGATGGAGTATTCCTTTGTTGTGTAGACAAAGAAAAACAAAGCCAGCTTTTGAAATATTTCCACAATCTATCTGGTGGAGGACATTTTTTTGCTCCTATGACTACTCACAAGATTCTATGAGCTAGGTATTACTGGCCAACTCTTTTCCAAGATGCACATAAGTGGGTGAGAAAATGTGAACTCTGTCAGCAATTTGTTGGAAGACCCAAGTTAGCTGTTATACCTCTCAAGCCAATGATCATAGAAGAACCTTTCCAGCAATGGGGGATTGATTTTATTGGGACAATAAACCCATTTTCAAGTGCTAGACATGATTATGTCCTTATAGCAATTGACTATTTCACCAAGTGGGTAGAAGCAATCCCAACTAAACATGTTACTTCAGAAGTTATCTGCAACTTCCTCAAAGAGAATATCATTTCCAGGTTTGGAGTTCCAATCAAAATTATTACTAATAATGTAGCTTGTTTCACCTGTCAAGAGATTACACAATTATGTTTCTATTATGGAATTATACTCTCTCACTCTTCTGATTATTTTCCATAAGGGAATGGACGAGCTGAATCTAGCAATAAGAACCTGGTAACTATCATCAAGAAGCTAGCAGATGACAATCAAAGGACATGTCACAAAGCATTGGTTGATGCTCTATGGGTAGATAGAATCACACCAAAGAGGGCAATTGGTATGTCTCCTTTTCAACTTCTTTATGGTATCAATGCTGAGATACCAATCACCTTAGAATTACCATCCTTGAAATTGGCAAAGGCAATTGAAGATCAGGCATATGAAAGTTCTCTTGATAAAAGAATCATCTGCTTGACTGATCTAGAGGAATAGAGAATGATGGTGGTGGACAAAATTGTTGCTCATCAAAGTCTGGTAAAGAAACTCTTTGACTAGAAGGCTAGAAATCATGATTTCCAGATTGGGGATCAAGTCCTACTGTGGGACAAAAGGAGAGAACCAAAGGGGATGTATGGAAAGTTTGACTCCCTTTGGAGAGGCCCATTTATAATTCATCAGCACATTGGTGAAAATAGTTTTCTACTAAAATATCTAGATGGCACACTTTTTTTTCTACCTCACAATGGGCATCATCTAAAACACTTCAACTCTTGAAGTATCATATCATTACATCTATATATATGTATATTTGTATAGTTTTTAATTCTATTTTGTTTTGTTTGTTTCCATTTTTGTTGCCTTTCATTTTTGGGTAGCATGACTTCGTAACCCAATGGTACACATGAAGACACTAGAGATTCTAGATTCTACTCCTTTCAATTCTTTTTGCAATTGACAGAAGCTCCCTAACTGGAGCCAGCTATTGTCCCCCAAAAATATCACTCATTTTTGGGATAAAATTTGAACTATTTTGGTCATACAGACCCAAATTATCTTTTTCCTTTTCAAAATTTGTCATGGGCGTTCAAATTTTTCATTTTTAAAGCTTCTCAAAAATCTACAGACTCTACAGGCTTAAATATATGGACTCTATAGGCTTAAATCTACGAACTCTACAGGAAGAGAAATCTACTGACTCAGTAAGAAAAGAAAATCTATGGACTCTATAGGCCAAGTTCAATGAGCTTTATAGGTTTATTTCTATAGACTTGATTTCTATAGACTCTACAGGTAGGTTCATTTCTATAGGTTCAAAGGCTTTTGCAGGCAGGTTTAACCAAAAGAATCAATTTCTAACACTTGGTCATTTTTAGGATTGTTTCAGTGCTTTGGTTTAATCAAAAATGTCTATCGACAAGCATTCAAGCAAAAGAGGCTTGAACCATTGAACTGTTGAACTATTGAACCACTTTGGTTCAAAGGTTTAATGAGTTTAAGGTTCAATTGGTTCAACGCTTTTGGTTCAGTGACAGGTTCAATCAAAGGAATGGTTTAACGGCTTTGTTCAACCAAGCGGTTCAATGCTTTGTTTCACTCGGGTGGTTCATCCACTTTGTTTCAACATTTTGGTTCATCCTTTGGTTCAATCAAATGGTACGTAAATTAGTTCAAGGCTTTGTTTGAACCATTGAACTAAAGCTTGGTTCAATGGTTGGTTCAATGTCTTTTGGTTCAATGGCAAGTTTAAACACATGGTTCAAAGGCTTCATTTGAACTATTGAACCAGAACTTGGTTCAATGGTTGGTTCAAACAAATGGTTCAATGATTTAGTTCATCTACTTGGTTCAAAGGTTTGGATCATTTAATTGAACCATCAGCTTGAACCATTTTGGTTTAAAGCTTGGTTAATCAGCTTGGTTCAACATTTGGTTCAACCAAGCAGTTCATTGTTGTGGTTCAATGAAGTGATTCAATGAAGTGGTTCACTCAGACAGTTCAAAGGAGTAGAGCCTCTTGAAGGAAAAAGTGACCTTACAGAGGGCACTTGGATGACAAAAGTACCCTTTAGAAGGGTCATTTTCAAAGAAGTCTCAAAAGGTAAATTCTTTTAGATTTTTGTTTAAGGCATTTGAAAAACAAAGGCAAGAAGTAATTCCTTCAAAATTTTTCTCCGAAGTAATTCCTTTGGATAAAAATCCCAAAGAAATAACCAAGGCAAAAGTGATAGGAACATTTTCGTAGACTATTTGTCCACAGAAAATTTTTGCAAACTTTTTGTCCACGGGAATTTGTCTGGAAAAAATGTCTAAAGGAAACCTATGAAAGGCCACTGAATCAAAGGGAAAGTGCCCTTACAAGGGACTCCCAGCTGCCAAATAGAAGGACACTTCCCCGAAGCTGAAGGGTCACCTTCCCTTTGGGAAGATGTAAAACAAGAACCCTGAAGGCCATTCAAAGACCACCAAAAGGGTAGATACCTTGTAGGGAGCTCTTCTAGACCCAAGCAGGTCATTTCTTAAGGCTCAAAAGGATAGACTATTTCTAGGAAAGTGATAAATAGAAAAGCCAAAGAAGGACCAAGGGGTGACGTGCTTAAAGATGTCAAATTCAGCACAATGAACTAGCCATTGAAAACATAGTGACAGGCACACGAATGTCAATTTTAAAGCTCATAAAATATCTATTGATATTTTGAACCTACAAACCTGAATGCATTCATACACTTCAAGGCCAAGACCAATAGAAAGTGAGGAAGGAATAGAACAACAAATTGAATCCAGGACCTGATTCAATTAACCAGAAAAGGAGGAACAATGAAGGTAGGATCAAATCGCCAAGTGGACATTGAAAGTTCCAAACTTTCAATAGTGTGACTTATTTCTCTGCATTGATAAAATCAAATGGGTAAATGCCCCTAAGTTCCAGCCTATCTTCTTAACAGATTCTAATGCAACATGATGTGTTACTATTCTTGAGTCCTTCTTGAAGAGGCTATATAAGGGACTCTCTTCTATTGTAAATGTATCTCTCTTTTTGACAATCAAAACAAAACTCTGCCCAAATTGAAAGGCACTTCTGAGACTTTGAGCTCAGTTTGTTGATCATATTTTGTTATTGGAATAAGAAAACAAGTGATTTTTTAGACTTTGTGCTATGATATATTTGTTGTTGGGGAAACTATTCTTATGTATTTTTCCTTAATATATCTTCTTTTCCTTTAATTCAACAAGTAGAATTAGTGATTGCAGTCAAGAAGGTGTCTTGAAGAGTCAAGTGTGGAGATACTTTATGCCCCCATAATTTCCCTCATTGTCCTTCATATCTTACTCTTGAGGAATTCAGGTGGAGACTTTGTGTTGCATCTCAATTTGTTGGTTATTAAATCCTTTGGTACATTTTGTTGTTACTACTAGGAGTATTCTTGTGGTTTGCAGAATAGTACTTTTGAAAGAAGAGGAGTGTTGTCTCTCATTTCCCTTGAGTTTTTCCTTTGATTTGCGCACATCATCTTTCAAGAAAGAGAGATGGATGGTTTGTCCTACCCTTGAGTATTATTTTCTATATATATATATATAACATATCCATAGGGAACCTCCCCTTAATGAGAGGAGATATCAGTCCCCTTCTGATGTGGTAAACCTACACATTTAGATGACTAATCTTCCTACTTTGGCTGATCAGACCTATTTTGTTTATCAGTACGCTGATCGATAAAATATTCAACCAACATACTCTATTTACTTATTTTCACTAGATGTTAATATATCGTCTATAGAATGATAATTCATTTCAGGCTTGCTCTCCCTGAAGAGACAAGCATTGCATTCAATAATAGGCAAGCTTGAGGTGATGCCCTATATCAACCTCCTATGATATTTGTTCTTCATAAGGAAGATTATATGGAATGATTTTATACACCATATGGATAAACAAATAGTGATGGTGTGTATCTCTAGATCTGACTTTGAAAGGTGTTTATCACTACTAGTTCCAGATGACTATTTTTATAAGCATAGATTCATTTCATGTAACCAAGATAATTCAATGGATAAGGTACTTAGATCATAGATTCTCCTTGGATAAAACATGATATATAAAGGTAAGAATCCCAACACTATAAACAAATTTATAATAAGAGTGTTGATTGGGATGGTGCTACTTAATAGGTATATGTCATTCCCAACATCCATTTTATTAATTTAGACTAGGTATTGTTACTTCATTTGATGATGACCAGTGATACAACTTTCACATTGGGAGAAATAATTATCTTCTAGTTGAAAGGGTAGGTTTTACACAAGAGAAATTGACCCACTTCATATAAACACTTCTACATGATGTCCTATCTCATGTATGTTGTAATGGGCACCATCTATAAGGTCCTTGGTGAGATCTAGATCCCAACCACAAATTGTCTCAAGAATCACATTTGTGATTATTGTGATTATTACCGATTCCTACACATTTATGCATATATAAATAACATGGTTTGAATTATTGAGGATGTATATCCTCAAGTATGGTAAGTAATCCATGGGTCTCTAATTACCAAAATTAGAGAAATCATAGAGAAAACACATTTTGGGAGGGGTGACTACTGGTTTTACCCTAGTTACATGGTGATTATGGTTGTTGGTCATAAGGTCCACCCTTTGTGCCTCCCTAAATATGTACCTAAAATTTTGATAGAGTAAGAAATTTCTTATCAAATTTGATGGAGTTTTGAGGACCAAATTAAAAAAAAAGAAAATCAAATATTATGGGTCACATATGTTCATTGACAAGATGTGTTACACTCAAAGGAAGCACTTTGGAGAGGTATCAAACAAAATAAGGTGTTATCATTAGCCTACCATAGCACACAGGGATTGGGATCCCCATGGTTTCATACAAAGACACATTTAGAGCTTAGGGATACCATACCAACATGTCCCTTATGACCATGAATTGATATTTTTGAATGAAATGGATGATGACCAAGCCTTAAATAGGAAAAAAATGGCTAAAAGGAAGATCATTTTAGTATAATCCAATAGGAGCCTTCAATAATAGTAAAGGATATGAGCAATAGTATATCACATGTAATAGGGTGGAAAACTTCATATTTTTGGTATAACCATCTCCTAGATTAGACTAAGGAATAAGGGGATCCTTCACAAGAAATTAATTTTATGTTTATATCTATCAAAAAATAACCATGAGTGAATGAGCCTAATCCCACAAGAGCTCTATGGTATCCCATTAATTTAAATTCCTCTAATGAGGAAGAACAAGATCACCCAGCTACAAGAATGTTATAAATGCCTATAGTTACCCCCCAAGTGTGGAGTATACATCATTAGGGTTAGCTACAAAGGAAGTTATTACCTCATCTTAATAAGGATCCTCATTAGAGGCCAAGACCATTATTTTCTGTAGGAAGAAGCTAATGACTCCCCTCACTACAAGTCTAATAGTTGATCAATAACAAACCCTAACTTCAATTCCTCAACAACAATAGGAAGAGAATAAGAACTTGATGAATAAGCATAATTGTAGAGAGACAAGGCACGGAGCCTCATGACCGATAAAGGGAACAATCCAACCATAGAGGGCAGAAAAGGTCAAAAGGCCTAGCCTTTAGAGACCACATCCCTACTTTCCTTATATATTCCTATTTTTGGTTTAGTACTAATTTGATCTATGTTAAAGACTCTTAGGGTGGAAGTTTTCACTTCTAACCTTGATGATTAATTAACCTCCTCCTCTTGAAAATTCCTCTACTCACTCCAAAAGTAGAGAAGGATTCTTCATCCACCATTGATCCATCTTCTAGCACCATTAATCCATATTATAACACCATTGCTCCATCTTCCAACATCATACCATCCACTCACATCATGGCCACTACTACTATTTGTTTTGGTACTACCACAGTCAAAACCTTAAAGAGGAAAAGGGTAGTTAGGAAAATTGAAATAACCATGGCCACTCCCTAGCTTCATGTTTCATCCACCCATATCACTTTGCCCATGTCATCCACCACTTAAACCCAAGATACCACCATCATAAACTTAGGCAAAGTTAAGAAGGCAAATCAAGTCAACATAGTCCATCTAATCCCCTAATGTGGAGGTTTAGATTGCTACAAGGTCACTTGACCTTCCCTACCTAACACAATCCTTAAGGTAGCCATAAAACAACAAAAAATAAAAGATGTTGAGGAAGAATTTATGGTTAAAATCACACTAGAGATATATCCTAATCAGCTAGTGATTCCTTTATGGATTATTGATTTAAGATCTAAGACTACTAAAAAACCTAGTTTCAAGATCATAGAGCACCCATCCATAATGAATTTGTTTGACAAGTCATCTGGGACTATCCAAAGGGTAAGAAATAAAAATTTAGAGGATGAAGTTGGTAGGGATATGATTCTAGAGGAAAGAAAAACAATTTATGCCTTATCAAAGAGATAGAATAGATAGGTGGGATAATCCCCCTATAATGTATATTTTACATTTATATCCAAATTACATAGAGATGCCATAATAGCACTACACGAGGGCACAGAATAGGAAAGATAGGAGCTGCAAGAAGAACTGTAACTAATCAAAGAATAAAAATAGATAGTTCATATCCTAGTAGGCATTGAAATTAAGGTGTAAGAGGTTGAATTTAAATGGCACAATTTTTTAGAGGCATTAGAGGTAATGCAAGCTAAAGTATACCCTCACATTGACCAAACACTTAAATTATTTAATTCTTTGATGTTAAATGAGAATAAAATGAAGCTATTAATTCTTTACATAACCAGTAAGGAATATAACCATTTAGATCTCATGACACCATTGGAGGCATCTAATTCCCTCAATATGTTAGTCATTAGAATAGAATAATCTAGGTAATGGGTAAAAATAGTTGGGGCTTTGATCCCTAAATACCAGGAATATAAAGCCCTCATCCTAAAATTTTTGAGTGACTTGAAATTGTCTAAGGCAAAGGATGATATAAGAAAGTTAATAAGAAGGATTAATTTTGATCATATTATTCAAGAAGCTTGAGATAATTTCAATCAAAGTTTACAAGGACTGCCATTAGAAAACTTTGAAGTAGAATTGAGCTTTGCTAGGAAAAAGGTGACTAAAGTTGAAATCTTCAAAATCAACTTCTAAATGAAAAAAGTAGAACATAAAAAGCTCTTAGGGTAGCTTAGAAGGGTACATATACCATCTCTTTTAAACTTAGATATAATAATGAAATAACATGATGTGGCACATAACTACTATCTTGAGATAGAGGTGAATAAGAATAAAAATGAAGTGCCCACATCTAGTTCTATATTGACATCTATAATTATAACTCCCACTAAAGTCAATGCATCCATTAAAATGTCAATATAGCCTTAAGAGGATAATTTTGTGCATGTACATTCCAATAGAGGTGTAAATTTTATATTTATAGTCTTCTTATGATTTGAAAATATCTTAAATTTTTTCCTATTCATTGTGTAAACATGCACACATTACATGATTTTATAAAGGATAACTTGAACTATTGACAAGTGTATGATAAATTTATACAATTTTTAGACCATAGTTAGAAATAAAGTTCTAAATATACCATGTAATGCATTTTGAATGTACTTGGAGGATGAGGTGGCCCCTTCCCCAAGTCTATCTAAACACATGTAACCCACAATTTTAAATGTTTAGAAGATTTCAATATACAAGAGTAGAAGCAATTCCAATTGTCAACTTATGTTTTTATGTATTTTCTTCCTAATATTTATGTAATTAAGCTTATCTCTTTTTTTGTATGATTCAATAATTCTTAGTGTGTAAAATCTATGAAATAGTTATTTTTTTTCTTGATTGATATGCCAATCTTAGATGTGAAAAATATATTGAAGGATTAGTTAATTATATTGATTATTGTCAAATAAGTTGATCGATTCATATTCTTAAGTGTGTAGAGGTTTTTTTATTTGATGGAGTTTTTTGTGTATATGCAATATCTATCTTAGATACATCACTAATCCTAAGCCATAATATCCTAATTAAGAGTGTGCAACAACTACTCTAAAAGGAGTAACCTTTGATTGAGACCTATGAATTTCCTATATCGATATTATCCTAGACAACTTAACCATGTTTGACTATGTGTGTGCAATATTTGATATAAATAGACATAGGTTTTTAAATCACTTTTCTAATTAGAAAACATCCTGAGAGGTGAATCCTAAAGCCATAAAATATTTCTTTTATACTCTACCCTTACCTCTTTTTTTTTGAGTTTATTTTGAGACTTGCCCATTCTAAACAAAGTAACCATCTATCCACTAATTCATCTAGATTTTAATTATTTTTTATATACCACCCCACCATTCATAATCCTTATTAACAACATACATTCCATACTTTCTATTCCATCACCTAGTTGTTAAGACTACATACTTGCAACTCATGTCCTAGAGTGGAGTTTACCTCCATTGAGATCATTAAACATTAAGGGATACCTCATTATGAGACTAGTGTGCATAAAAAACACATAAATATTCTCTTTATATCATTTTATGGAGGGTATCACTTCTAAAAAAAAATTTAGTTTCTACATAGAGTTTCATTGGAGTCACCTAGGAGAATGACCAGATCTAGTTCCTAGGCTGGTCTTATAGTCTCACCCTTGTCAAATCATAGGAGACCTAGAACACCTTTCCCAATAAGGAGAACTTATCTTGTTAATCATCCCATGACTTAACAACCTTTATTGGTTAGATATATTATTTACATCCTAGGGGATGTGCATGACCTACCTAAGAATCCTGAAAAGAATTCTACATCTTTGTCTCCTTTAGGATCAAGGACAATAGACGAACACATCAAATATTTTAAAGTTGATTTGAGATTAATGAATTTTATTAATGAGGATGTTGCATGAATTATTTTCCCTTTTACACTAATGGATGTTGATTATGATTGGTATCTAAATCTAAAGAAAAAATCCATCACTTCTTAGAATGCATGTCAAGCAGCTTTTCTTGCATAATTTGGATATGTCACTAGCCCTTGTTTGATATACCAGCACTTCACCAACATGAAGATGGAGTATAATGATCCTATCTACATTTTCAATACAAGATTTAGTAATATGTATAAATGGTTAATCCCAAGGTATAAACTAGAGTAAACATTAACATTAGAGATGTACAAGAATGCTTTGGATCTAATTATTGAAGTGTTCTAGAGAAGGGAAACTATTACCATAAAATTGGTATTGGCATATGAAGAGTCCATAAAAATTGATATGAAATTTAATTCCTAGGTTCTTGACATACCTAACATCAACAATGGCGTCTCAGCATTAAATCTAGTCCCACATGTAAAGTAGAATGTTTCTGCATTCAATCAAAATTAGTTATACATGTTGCCTCTTTTGACATAGATAAAAAAACCAAATTATAGTTTCTTTAACAACCATACAAATGGAAATGCTTACCATCAAAATCAAGAATTGAATAAACCTTATGTTGTTATTTTCTAGGGCATTGAATTTACAAAGGTGGAGCTAGATGCTATTCAAAAGATTGTTCAAAATCTAAGTAATGATGTCCTTGACATGCAAAGAAAGATGGGAAATGATAATGTCCCAAGTGGTAATTAAAATTTAGGATTATAGAGGTAAAATATACCATTTAATAGGACTACAAATATCATAGATCATCTTAGCAATCTCCTAGATATCAACATGGTAGAGATATCTCTACCTAATTAGTGCATAATCCATAACACTTTTCAACATGGTGATCTTGATTATGTTGAATTTTTATGTAGCATTTATAATATTTAAAAGATAATTAGTAATTAAAGATCATATACATAATACACTATAATCCCATTAGACTCTTGGCTCTTCAAGCACTTCCATGTTCTTTGAGACTCACGATTTTACCTTTCTAAGTGAAGATGATAATGTACCATAAGATAACACTAATGAGATTCATACTTTATATAAATTACATAAAGGTGGTTAAAATATAAGGAATATGCATCTCTTCACAACTTCTATTCCTTAAAATAGGACATCCATTCCACCCAATCCAAAAGATGACAATAATCCACCTCCCCCAAAATGGAATGATCAGCCTCATAACAAGGAAGAATAGAGAAAACAAGGATATAACATCATTGAAGACATAAATAAAATCAAATTAAATAATAATCTTCATAAATTATCTCAAATAACTAAAAAAAAGGAGCTACTATGAACATCTATCATAGGGAAGGCCCTTATGTAAATGATAAAAGCATCCATAGATAAAGTAAAAGATACTAACACTGATGTCATCTATAAAAGTAACCTAGAGGTTCTACCCTTTTTGATAATTATCAAGGTATTTGGTAATAATATTCATAATTTTTTAGTTGATTCTAGAGCCTCATTAATTGTTATACCTACTTTCATATGCCAAAATCTTAGTTTAACTCTAATCCCTTCAAAGAGAATAGTTTCAAAATTGGATAAAATGGTAGTACAAGTGGTTGGAGAATTGATTAATGTATGTATTCAAGTAACATATGAACCACAAGTATAGATGAATATTTATATCATTGTAGTAGATATACTTGAATTCTATAGACTATTGTTGAGTAGGGACTAGTCTAAACTGCTCAATGAATATCTCTTTACAGACTTCTCTCACATCTAGCTACCATGGAGAGTCTTTTCGAATAAAATGTGAATCAATAAGAAACCAAGGATTAAATATCCTATCACAAAGTATAATGTGAATAATGAATAGGTAAAGTATGATTCCCTCAACATTTGCATTTATAATTTTACTATGCAAAATCAAATACAAGAGATAAAATCTAAAGTTTCCAATCAACTATGGACTTTAAACTTTAATGGTGCCAGATACAAACAAGGATTAGGTATAGGAATTAAATTGATTGATCCATAAGTGAATAATTTATTGGAATCATACAGGTTATAATTCCTTTAAAATTATATTAGGGTTGAATATGAACATTTAATTTTGGGATTGCAATTTTCACTTAAGAACAATGTAATGTAGTTACTAGTATTTGGGGATTCAGAGTTCGTAGTCATTTAGGTCAGAAAAAAATACCAATGCAAGATATCTTATTTCAAAATATATAAACATAGATCATGGGATTTGCTTGAGAGTTTTGAGGCTTTCAACATAGTAACAATTCCTAAACAGCAAACTCAAGCTGTAAATTCACTAACTATTATTTCTTCTAATTTGGAGAATCTCCAAAAATCCAAGGTAAAGAGATCCTCTATTGAGCTAGTACCTTGTCCTTTTATTCCTGATAATTTATAAAATTTCCATGTCTTTGAGGCTGATTCGTAGATCATTTAGTTCCTAACTAGTTCAATGTAATTTGAGTCCCAAATCATCAATGATAATGAAGTTATCAATCTTTTCCAAGAGGAGTTAGACAAGGAAGTTATCCTCCATCTCAAAGATAATCATCTCCCAACTAGTTTGGTCTCCTTAGAAATACCATTTGACATAGATCCTCAAGCTCAGTAGCTAAATCAAACCAAAGTCTTTGAGTATAACTTTAAAAGGGAAAATTTAGGCTATAGACATATCCCATGATAAGTTATTATTTGCCTCACCTGTGCCCCAAAAGAAATACAATAGCTAAAGGATTTAGTCACTTGATATAGATATGTGATTGCTTGGATGTATGAAGACTTGAAGTTTTATGAACCAAAGATCATCACTCTTACAATTCCTCTGAAACAAGAACATAAGACATTTAGATAGAGATAGAGACTAGTGAATCCTATCATGGAGCCTCTCATTCACAAAGAAAAATAAAATATGCTAAGGGAAAATATAGTCTTCCATATCAAAAAGTCTACCTAGGTGGCCAATTTAGTTCTAATCCAAAATAAGAGTGGTGAGATTAGATTATGTGTTGACTTCAAAAATTTGAAAAAATATTCTAAAAAGGATAACTATATTATGCCTTATTTGGATGATGTAATACATATAGTATGTGGCTCTAAAATGATGTCCTTGTATAGATTTTTAGATTTTAACCATATTCTAGTATAATAAAAAGATAGAATGAATATTACATTTACTATGAATTAGGGTACTTATGCATATAAAAGGATGCTTTTTGGTCTAATAAACACAAGAGACACCTTTCAGAATGCCATGGATCATACATTTAAATAATTAACAAGTGAATAATCATCTATATGGATGATATTACTATGTTCTCCAAGAATAAGAATGATCATGTAAGCAATCTGTAGTTAATATTTAAGAGATGTATAAGTTTTGGCACTCACTAGACCCAAAAAAGAGTATATTTAGAGTAATTTAAGGAAAACTCTTAAGACAAATCATTACCAAAGAAGGGATCATCATTGATCGAAATATAATCTAGGAAATTTTGAGGATTGAACCACCTAATAGCAAGAAGGATCCCAAGTCATTCCTTGGGAAGACTAATTTTTTAAGGAAGTTTATCTAAGGATTTGTAGAGATTTTGAAATCTATGAATGCAATGATCAAGTAGGATGATAAAATAGAATGGTCCACTAAGGCCTAAAAGTGTTTTGAAGACATTAAATATACATATAACAGGCCGTAATATTGATTAGTCTAGATTTTATGAAGGATTTTTACTTTTACTCGTTTGCTTTAGAATATACAATTACTATTGTCATAACACAAAATAAATATAAGACTGAGCATCCAAATGTGTTCATGGGTAAAAACCTGAAGGATGCAAAATTTAGGTACTACACGATTAATAAATAGATTTCAACTCTTGTCAAAGTTTTGAAGAAATTTTGACACTACATCTTGAGTAATAAGACTGTTCCTATCTTGCATAACCCTATTTTTAAGCTCACCTTGTTTTATAATTAATTAGGAGAATGTAGAGGGAAATATATGGAAAAGTTATAGGAATTTAACATAGAAATCAATAGTCCTAAGATCATTTATGGTCAAGGCATTATTTAACTCATGACTAAACCTAATCCACATATTACTATTAAATAGGTATGTGAAGCCTAGGTATCTAGAGGAAAATGGTATACTAACATAATCTAGTATTTGCTTACATGTTCTTATTCCCCAGAACTCAACAAAAAATGAAGGAGAGCTTTGAGGCTCAAAACTACTTATTACATGATCAAGAATTGAGTTATGTATAAAAAAACATATGAAAGCATATATCTTAGATTTGTATCTATAAAAGAGGCTAAATATAATCTAAAACACCTGCATCCAAAGATAGGTAGTTGCCATCCATCTTGGAATACCACATCCCACAAGATCTTAAGAATATGATACTACTAGATAATAGTTTTCAAGGATGCTCATGCTCATGTAAGGACATGCCATGAATGCCAAGATTTAGCAAAGGGAGAAATACATGTAATAATGCCCTTACAACTAGTCATTGAAGGAAAGTAATTTTACCAATGGGATTTATAATTCATTAGTGTCATTACCTTGAATTCCTAAATGGGACATAATTTTGTACTCACTACAACAGACTACTATACTTGACAGAATGAAGTAATATCCATGAAAAATTATAAATCACAAGATGTGATTAAATTCTTCAAGGAATGCATCACAACTAGATTTTTCACTCTCATTTATCTAATTTGTGATAACGGGCCAAAACTCATATTAGCTAAATTTACTAAATGGGTTCATGACAACTAGATCACTATCATGTCATCTTCTAATCATTAACCCTAGGGAAATGGACTGACTGAATCAATGAATAAAAACCTAATATATGCAATTTTAAAATTATTTAGGGATAATCTTAAGGACTAGCACATTCTATTAAAATATGCCCTTTGGGTAGATAGAACTAGATATAAAAAGGCCCATAAATTTTTTACCTATCTATTGGTGTATGGATGCATTATAATATTCCCAATCATGCTGAAATTACCAACTTATAAATTCATGCAAGAATACATGGAACTAAATGACAATGTAAAATATAGACTACTGGACATAATATAAAATCAAGATTTAAGGATTGAGGCCCTATACACCTTCAACAAACACCAAGATGTAGTCAAGAGGTGGTTTAACAAAATATAAAATGTCAAATCATTTAGGATCTCAGATATAGTGATTCTTTGGGATAAATACCATCAAAATAAAGGACAACATGAAAAATTTACCCCACTATGGATTGGACAATATCATATTTTAGAGATTCTAGGCAATAATGAATTTTGTCTAAAGGACTTACAGGGAAACAAACTCACATAACCATTTAATGGATAGTTTTTGAAGCATTACTTCATAGCTATACCATCTAGAGATGACTTAACAAATGAGGAATCATGGTAGATGTAGTATTAGGTTAGTTTATTGCTTTCTTGATTAGGTTTCCTACTTTCTAGTTTAGAGTTGTATTTCTTTCCTAGATTAGTTTTCCTATTTCTTATTTTAATTAAAGGTTTTCTATATTAGGTTTCCTACTTTCTTAGTTTAGTTTTCCATTTTTTTACACTAAAAATTTTATTGTTTCCTATAAAAATCTGAATTATTTTACTCTGACATCACCAAACCAATATTTATCTAACTAAGTACCCTATTCTATGCTTAGATCAAACATGTAACATAAAGGGAAAATTGCAAAGAGATTCACAACTTGGGGCTTGTTCATAAATTGGGTATACTTCTATGTTTAGAGTATTTCAAATTTAGGTATGTAATCATAATCATTCTAGGATGTGGCACATATGAATGTTTTTACTAGGTATGTGAAATTTTTTCTCAATTACTTCATTTGAATTTATAAAGTTTTCTTACTCCATTGGACCAAGCACATTTATCATATTAATATTTATTAGAGGTGATAATTTTTATTAGAGATGTAGCTGGTAGGGAAATTTTGGTAAATCATTTATTTTATAACCATACCAACTCATAAGGGTTTTAGCTCTCCTCCTTATATTCAGATTTAAAAAAATAAATAAAAGTAACTAATAACTTCAAAAGAGAAATCAATAAATCCAACATAATATCTAAATAAGATTAAAGGCTCACATGATGAAACAAGGTCAATGTACCATGCATCATAATCAATAAAATAAAGGAAGAGGGGAGAAAGAACCCAATGTTTCTCTATTAGGACTATGGATGCCTAGTTAGTAGTAGAGCAATGCTTGAGCTTCCTTTAATTTAATGACCTTTTAAAACAAACTAGAATGAAACCTACAATTGCTACAAGCCTTTTGAAAGATCATTACAATAACGGATCAATAAATCTGACTATTATCACACACAAATCCATGGATGAGAAGGAAGGTATATTATATGATTGTATTTAAAGGTCTCTTTCACATCTATGATTCTAATATTTCTATATGGTACAGTCAATATTTGATTTGAAATTACTAACCAAAGTTACGGGTTTTTTAATACTCAGAAGTATTCCCCCTATAAGTCTCCATTTATTATACCCAACATCCCCCTTTTCTTCTTGAATAAATAGGGATCCACTTGTTTTGATGTGGCCTTTTTCGTTGAGACTTATTATATTTTATATGTTCAAGTTCCATTAGAATTGTTTCATAGTCTTTACACTTAGAAAAAATAAAGCATGGTAGTATACATTTTTATGGACTAACCTTATTAATGCATTTTTTGGGAGATTTTTGAACTATGTAGGTTTTATAGGACTTAGTTTTATTCAAAGGAATTGTATTCAATATTTGGTTTTTGAACATTTTTCTTGGGTCTTCTCATAAATTTTAGTCTTCAAAACTTTTGTTCAAGACTTATTCATCAAGATTTTTGATCTTTGGATTTTTGTTCAGACTTTATATACAGAAGACTTATTTGGATTTTGTTTATTGGGGTTTCTATATTAGACCTTTTTTATTGATTTTTGGCATTAGACATTTTGTTTGAACAATTATTTTGAATGACTTTTCTTTTATAAAAAAAATCGATCTTTACACATTTTGTTTAGAACATTTGTTTTGATAGATTTGGTCTTCGATCTTTTTTATTAGATAAATTATCCAAAATAGTAATTATAAGCTTTATACAATTAAAATATTTGGTCTTTGGGATTTTTGTATTAGGAATTTTGTTAAAAAAAATTATTCTAATGTATTTATTTAGCCTTTATGTTCAGAATATTTTTTCACATACTTTTTAGGCTTCGTCCCAACACAAAACCCAACTCCTAATTCTTGACTACTAAAAGCTTGATATAATTAGATAATAAATAAAAATACTTCCCAATACTTACTAAAGATACCTACCGTTTAAACTAATGAGATTTGAATTATGTAGATAATATAAAATATATGAATGTTGGATATTTATAATGCATGAAATGGATTTGAATGCTAAATTTATATACATGACGTGTAACCATTGATGTATTCATTACTCATAAACAAATTTAAACTTGATTCCTATCTTATGAATGAAATCCCTAGTTAGCTGTGAATAATTTTTCATAGAGAATGTAAATAGACTACAAACACTACATAATATTACAATGGCATCATCATCTTAGAGTTTTAGAAGAGCACTTACACCATCACCATTTTCCATAAAGGATTATACAAAATTCATGAACATAGTATATGATGCCACCATATTTGATAATAGGTACCAAAAGTATTCTAATTTATGGGATATTCTATACTCTATCACCATATTTTCACTAAATGGGAATCTATCTACCATGAAATGATAATTCATTATAGACTTGCTCTCCCTCAGGAGACAAGAATTACATTTAGCATTCACCAAGCCTAAGGTGATGCCCTACATTGATCTCCTATGAGATTTATTCTTTATAGGAAATACTATGTAGGATGATTTTCTACACCACATGGGTAACCAAATAGTCATGGAGTGCATCTCTAAAGCTAACTTTAAAAGGTATTTATCACTACCAGTTTTAGATGCATATTTTGATAAGCATAGATTGGTTTCATGGAACTAGGATAATTCAATGGATAAGATAATCATCTCATGGATTATCCCTATATAAACCATGATATAGAGGTAATAATTCCACCCTTATAAATAAATTTAGAATGGGAGTGAAGATTGGGATGTCACTACTAAATACGGTGTATGGTATGCCCAACATCCTTTTCCATAATTTGAACTAGATACCTTTACTTAATTTGATGATGACTAGTGATGTAAATTTATCTTTGGGAGAAATCATTAGATTCTAATTGAGATAATATGTTATACACAAGAGCAAGTGGCCCACTCCAGATTGACACTTCTACATGATGTCCTATCTCTTAGATGTTGTAATGGGCACAGTCTATAAGGTAATTGGTGAGCTTTGGATCCTAGCCACAAATTATGTCAATAATCACATTTATGATTATTACCAATTCATACACATTTATGCATAAAAAAATACCATGGTTTGAATTGGTGAGGATGTATATCCTCTAGTATGTTAATTAATCCATTGGTCTCTAATGCCCAAAATTAGAGTAATTGTAGTGAAAACACTTGTTATGAGGGATGATTATTTGTTTTACCATAACTACATGGTAATTATGATTTCTTGGCATAAGGACCACCCCCTAAACCTCCCTAAATATGTACCTAACAAATTGGTAGATTAATAAAATACTTATAAAATTTGGTGGAGTGTTGAGGAGGACGTGACTAAAAACAAGAAAAGCACATATTATGGGTCACATATCATCATTGGTAGGATGTGCTACACTCAAAGGAATCACTTTTGAGAGGTAGGAAATAAACTAAAGATATATCATTTGTCTATCATGCCACATAGGTATTGGGATCCCCATGGTTTCATATAAAGACACATTTAGGGTTTAGCTATCACATACCAGCATGTCCCTTATGACTATGACTTCTTATATTTAAATTTAGTGGATGATGACCATGTCCTAGATAGGAAAAAATTTACCGGCTACAAGTAAGATCATTTAAGGCTAATCTAATAAGATCCTTCAATAATATTAAAGGATATGTGTAATAGGCTACCACTTACTATAGGGTGGAAAAGTTTATATTCTTGGTATAACTAAACCCAAGAGTATACTAAGGAATAAGGAAATCCTTCACAATAACTTCTTTTGAAGTTGAGAGATGTCAATAAAGAACCAAGAGTGAGTGAGCTTGATCCCAGTGGAGTTCCAAGAGATCACAATAATTTAGAGTCCTCTAATGAGGATGAATAAGATCACCCAATTGTAGCAATGTTATAAATACCTATAATTACCTCCCAAGTGTAAGAGTTTATATCGTCATACATATCTATGACATTTCATCTTAATAAAACTCTTCCTTGGAGGCCAAAATAACTATTTTCTATAGGAGGAAGCAAATGAATCCCCTCACCAATCATCCAATAGTTAAGCAATCATAGACCCTACCTTCAATTCCTTAATAATAAGAGGAAGAAGAATAAGAGCTTGATGAAGAATAAGAATTGGAGAGAGTCAAGGAACTAAGCCTCATGGAAAAAAGGGAAAGATCCAACTAGGGAAGGCAAAATAGGTCAATAGACTCAACCTTTATAGACTGCTTCACTATTTTTTTCCTTTGTTCCTATTTTTCATTTAGTACCAATTTCATCAAAGTTAAATATTCCTAGGGTGGATGTTGTCACTTCCACCCCTAATGATTCATTTATTTCCTCCTCTCTCTTTTACATTCTTCTACTCACTCCAAAAGTAGAGAAGGACTCTTCCAACACCATTACTCCATCTCCCACCACCATTTCTCCATATTCCACCATCATTCAATCCACTTCCATCATGGCCGCTACTAGTATTCCCTCTATAACTTCCATAGTTATAACCTTGAAGAGGAAAAAGGGAAGCCAATAAAATTTAAACAACCATGGTCACTCCCCAACTCCATGTTTCATCCACCTAGATCACTTTTCCCATGCCATCTACCAATTAAACCTAAAATACCACAATCATAAGCTTACGTAAACGGAATAAGGCAAACAAATTCATCATGGTCCATCCAATCTTGCAATGTGGAGGTTTAAATTGGTCTAAGATAAATTAGACTTCCCTAACTGACACAATCCTCAAGGTATCCAAAAAGCAAAAAAAAATCAAAAGATCTTAAGGAAGAGGTTGTGGTTAAAAGCATAAAAGAGATGGATCCCAATCAGATGATTATTCCTTTATGTAATATTGATCTAAGATCTAATACTACTCAAATTCTCATTTTTAATATCATAAAGCTCCCATCAATAACAACTTTGTTTGACAAGCCAGTTGGGAGTATCCAAAGGATAAGAAAGAGAAAACTAGAGGATGAAACTAGTAGGGATATGATTCTAGAGGAAAGGTAAGAAGTTTATGCCTTATCTAAGAGATAGAATTGATAGGTGGGCATATACCCCTACAATTAATAATTTAGGTCTCTAGCCAAAGCACATAAAGATGCCATGGTGGTATTACATGACGGCACTAAATAGGCAAGGTAGGAGCAAGATGTAGAACTAGAATTGATCAAATAATAACAAAGATAGTTCATATCTCATCAAAAATTAAAACTAAGGCATAAGAAGCTACATATAAATTCTAAAATTATTTAGAGGTATTAGAGGTAATGTAGGTTGAATTATCTCCTCACATTGCCTAAACACATAATTTTTTTAATTCTTTGAGGGTATATGAGAATAAACTAAACCTTTCAATTATTTACTTAACCAATAAGGCATATAACCATTTAGATCTCTGACACCATTAAAGTCATTTAATGACCTCAATATAGTAGTAATTATAATAGAAGAAGTAAAGGATTGGGTAACAACAGATAGGGATTTGATCCCCAAATACCATTAATAGGAGGCCCTCCTCTTACAAATTTTGAGTGACTTGAAACTATCTAAGGCAAAGGATGCTACAGGAAAGTTAATAATCAGGATTAACTTTGATTGGCTTATTCAATAAGATTTAGAAAATTTCAAGTAGAGTTTACATGGACTATCATTAGAAGACATTGAATAAAAATTGAGATTTAGTAGGAAAAAGGTGGTTAAAGTTGAAATCTTCAAAATCAACTTCCAGATGACAAAATCAGAACACATAAAGATCCTATGTTAGGTTGGCAAGGTACATAGACCCTCTCTTTTAAACATAGATATAATTGGAAAATAACATTATGTCATACTTAAATTTTATCTCAAGATAAAGGAAAATAATAAGTAAACTTAAGTGCCCACATCTAGTTATACATTGATGGATATAGTTATAACTGCCACTAAAGTTATGTATCCATGGAAATGTCAACTCAACCTTAAAAGGCCAATTTTGTGCATGTACAATATAATAGTAGTGTAAATTTTATATTTATAGTCTTCTTATGATTCAAACATATTGTAAAAATTTGCCTATTCATTTTGTAAACATGCACTTGTTACATGATTTTATAAAGGCTAACTTGAACTATTGACGAGTGTAGGATAAATTTATATAGTTTTGAGAGTACAGTTAGAACTAAAGTTCTAACTATGACATGTAATGTATTTTTCATGTACTTGGAGGATGAAGTGACCCCTTACATAAGTATATTTAAACACATGTAACCCATAGTTTTAAAGGGTCATAAGATCTCAATATACAAGATTAGAAGTAATTCTAATTGTCAAATCATGTGTTTATGTATTTTCCTTCCAATCTTTGTGTAATTTTATGATTCAATAATTCTTAGTATGAAAAATATACAAATGATTTCTTTCTTGTCTTGATTGATATACTATTCTTAGATGTGCAAAAGATATAATAGGATTAGTAAATTACATTTATTATTGTTAAGTTGATTGACTTACATTCTTAAGTGTGTAGAGGTATTTTAATTTGATGTAGTTTTTTATGTATGTGAAACAACTATCTCAAATACCTCACTAAGCTTAAGCCATGATCTCCTTATTAAGAGTGCGAAACATTTGTTTAAAAGGAGAAACATATGGCTGAGGATTTTAAGTTTCCTATATCAAGATTATCCTAAACTCCTTGACCATGTTTGACTCTATGTGTAATAATTTCTAGAAATAAATATAGGTTTTCAAAGCACTTGTACACTTAGAAACTAACCTAAGAGGTGATTCTTGAATCCACATAATATTTATTTTCTAATCTACCCTTCCCTCCTTTTTTGAGTTTATTTTGAGACCTACCCATTCTAGATTAAGAATCCATCCAGCCACAAATTCATCTATATTTTAATTCATTTTTAGAGACCACCTCTCCAATCACAATCCTTATTAACAACATACATGACTTTCCTATTATTCCATCACCTATTTGTTTAGATTGCATACCTACAACTCATGCCCTAGATTGAATTTCACCTCCATTTATATCCTAAAATGTTAGAATCTACCTCGTTATGATACTGGTGTGCATAAAACCCACATCAACACATATATCCCAAAACCTACTTTAACAATTATATTATATGCATCATAACCCTTATTACCCATTCCCCACTCATCAAGTAGTAGGTTTGATATGCCTTAGAGTGGCTCAACTATAACTTGATCATTAGGGTGCTCATCTTCATCAATAATAGTGTAGTTGACATTAGATAGATTAGAAATGTAGGGATACAAATTAAACCTAGAGATAGGCTTGGAAATAATGGTGAATTTGGTCACTTACCTAGTTTAAAAGACCATGTGAGTCTAATTAGAAGATAAGTAGCCTCCTATCTTGTTAGTGAAATCCTTAGATAAACATAAGGAAAAATAGGGGTAGATCAACCATGACAACATATTGGGAGTTGGTAAAATTGGGAAAAGTATCTAGGATAAATTTTATGTCTTTAATTACACCAAAAATCTTAGTAGGAGACCCATATAGTTATAATACTACCTTAGAATTAGGCTCATATTTTAACCCAAACTTGTTTTAAATTGACTTTATCATGATAGATATACTTTCCCCACTATTTGTCATAAAATTTTGAATTAATTTATCCCCTATTAAAATTGATAGATTGAAGGGAGGGGGTTTATTTACCTTGGCTGATTAGGATTTAATAGACTGACTAGTGTTATTTAGGACTGCATTTTCCTTTTTTCCTTCTTGTCCAAAATGTGGAGTTTGGATAACTTTTCTTGTAGTAGGTCATTCTTCCCTATATAATCAATGTGTCCCACATAGGTATGGTTAATGTTATTTATTAATCTCTTCTAAAATGTTGATGTGATGGTTATAAACCTTTAACTACAACTTAAGAGTAGCAACACTACTTAAATCTTGAGTGAACTCAAGTATGACTAGACACTTATTATTCTACCCCTTCTCATTCAAAACATTTTGGATTGGTTGGGTCTTATGGGATTCATTCCTCCCATTATTATCTTAAGGTGGTTGAGAAGATGAAGGAGATACTCTCCTAGGTTTTGAGTCATCACTCACTACCCTTATTTTATCCCTTATATTATCTACAATATGAATGTCTATTTTGGTTGAACTTACAAGCTGATTTATTATACATTATTCAAAATATGTTTATCCTTCTTGAAATTTAACAAAGGTATCTTATTATTATGGATATCCTACAATAATTCATTTTTGATTTGGCATTTTAGATTGAGTCATGAAAGGGATCTCTCCATGTTACACAAGAGGAGATTCTTGGTGTTGTGTAGGAGCCCACTTATTTTTCCGTGGGGAGATCTTGATTCTACTACATAAGATAATATTTCCTAGCACCTTCAATTAAGTTTATTGAATATTCATGATATTATCCCCAATGTGTAGATTTTGGCCTTCTTAAACATAGTTATTTTAATTAGGAACTAATATTCTAGAAGTGCTAGAAGAATTAGGGTTGAAGCTATTGTATGGCCTTGCTTGAGTGATATACCATTTAAATTGTTAATTAGATTAATATGGACGTATGGTGAATTAATAAGGCTGATAAGGGTATTTATAAATGAATTGTTATGTTATATGAGGTGAAATTTGATGCCTCTCTAAGGCCACTATCTTTTTTCTTTGTGCCTTGCACATTTTTTCAAGCTTGACCAATCTATCTACATAACTAGTATCTACCTACTCATGGTTGGTTCACATTAGTATGTGGGAAATTATAGGAATAGGAGGTCGTATCTATGGTAATAATGGCATGAGTGTCCTTATTTAATCTTTCCTGATTGTATGAGATAGTTTTCTACCCTTATTTCCACTTCATAGGTGTTAGGTAATCTATTCCCACCCATAGATTATATCATTATCTCAAATAATACAAGAAATCATAAACATGGGTAGGTTTATCTAATATTGTGATCATATCCAAAGTTTTCTAAAACTTATAGTTAAAGTCTACCATAAACTCTTGAGGATCCCTTTTTATTGTGGTCATTTTATCTACTAGGGACATTCAGTCACTTCTATCCTCAAAGTTTTTTCATAGGTGTTACATAAACTCATCCCAAGTGTTGATGGATGTAGGTGTTATAGCTATATACCACTAAAGTTCCTTGCTTCTCAATGAGGTAACTATCAACCTCATTGTTACATTTTCTTGAGTCACATTATGAATAGAATAAAGGTTTGTTATGTCTAGAATGTTTTTAATATGAGTGGCAGAGTTTTCTCCAATGAAATATGGGAGATTTTTTAGTGAAATAGTAGGTATATCATTAAATTTACTTATGTTTATAGGGTTTCCACCATTGAAGGTCACAAAGGCTTGGTTTATAGGCCTAACCATTGGAAGTGTAGTATTTATAGTAGTACTTTTTTGAATAGAAATAATAGAAGTAGGGGGTGTAAGATAAGGATTAAAACTAAGGTAGCTCTTCCTTATAGTATAATATAAATTAAATTCAAAAAAATTAGCTTTCTTACCTTTTTACGAAGACATTATGAGTAGCTTTGGCATGAAACTTAGATATTGATCTATCACCAGATAATTGAAGTTACTTGAGATCACCCAATTGCTAAGAATAAGTCCTCCAAATCTCTTAAATCTTGGTTCCACTAAGAAATCCAAAAATATTATCAATCTAGATTAGAACCTTGAATAAAAAGGTATTTTAGACTTGAATCATCTATTTGATACAATAGAATCACCTCTAGGTGTGGGTAGCCTATTGAGTGAGGTGAATCTCTAGTTTTGTGTTTAGCTCCCCTGATGCATCGTCTAAACTCAATGGCTAAACCTAATTGTTTTACCAATGAAAATAAATATAGGAATTTATGAAATAAGATCTAAGTTATAGGAGTTGATGCACTAATATGTTGTGTCTCCTCTACTTGACCTTTCAACAACACTTATGGATAAGATAAAGACTAATTGATAATACTCTCTCTATCTCTCTCAAAGACTCCTACACATCAGTGTTTCACATTGAGGTTATGCTAATTGAATATGACCTAAGGATGATTAATGAGATGTATATTTTATGACACCATAATTTAGTTTGACTATGATCATAAACATAAACACCTTTACACACCATGTAATCTAGATAAGACATCTACTAATACTTAGGTGAAAAGAAGGAACTACAAGGGGAGAATAATCAACCATTTATGCACATCAAAAAAAATAGGCACACTAGTATACCAAAATAAAGGAGGCCAAATTTATATTTATATTATCCCAAATTTTTAGATATAAATGAGTAAAAATTTCACATACCCACTAAAGGGATACATAAAATGTATTTTATAGCCTAATTTATAGAACATTAGAAGCAGAGAAAAGCATAATGTGGTTTATAAGTTTGGTGTAGAGTAATTTATGACCATCACTCATATAATAACACATTAAAAACATTAATTAGGGTTATTAATAATCCTAAAACTCCTCCCATGCATTGCCTTAGCTAAATAGTGGCCTTGAATGAGCCCTTTTGAGTGAAGTGGAGTGGATGGCCTATTTTTGGTCATAATTGACCCCATGAAGACATCATGCAACTTTAAATTTATCCATCACTCCTTGAAATGTAGTGAGAAGGTCATGCACATATTATTGGAGGGTATTTATCTATTTTATCATGTCCATTGTTTGTCTAGATATCACCCTTTATACCATTCATAACCCATTCAATGCATTTGACCTCCTAGTGGGTGAGAGACCTATAAAAAAATGTTTTAGGATTTTTAGTGGCCAACATAAGTTGATACAAGTATGATTATACTCATATAAATCCTCCTCATTATGTGAATAGGCCTATAACACTCCCTTCTTAATGAAATTAAAGGTTATCTCCTAAATGAGTTGAATTACAATCATTGGGCTTATTTGTAATACTATAGGGGTTAAAGGGTGGGTTTTTTAAGACCATTAAATCTTTACATAGGCTCAATAGGCCTTCTAATTAATTCAAGATCCTAATTATGCTCTAGAAACATGAAAATAGTCTTAAACCTAGGTCTTATAAGATATATTCCTGTACATTTTGTCTCACAAGTGTTAAATTTCATATGAAAAGGGATATAATATGACTTATAAGTTTACTCATTATATTTTCATGGTGTATCATGGTAATTTTAATCATCATGAAGAGTTTCTTGTCCATCGAGTTTTCAATGAGGGTTTTGGAGGGTTTAGAGTGACCTACCATTTTAACGATGGTTCATAAATCACACACCCTATATTGAAAACCTAAGGACATGAAAATTTATTAAATTTACACTCTAAAATATATAAAACATCTCATGGCCCCTTGTATCTTTTATTGTGAGATCTAAGCAAAGGTTTTTAGCCCTCAAGTATCTATTAGGTAGTTTGGGCATGTTCCCAATGTTAAGGATTGTTCATAGAGATGTCTCCCAAAAACTAGATCTCTACTCCATATATGTAAAGTACATATGGGTATTAAAATTCACATAATATCACATGAACCCATGAATATCCTCTTGTAAGTTAGAAGCATCCAAAATTTTAGATCAAACTGGCACACTATGAGGAGAGAACTCGAGGAAGGATTTTCATCCCAAAAGTCAGTCTTTTTGTTTCCCCAATTTTTGACACCATTTTTAGGACCTATTCCATCATCTTAAAACATTTAATCTATTTTGATATTCTTTAGGAGATTTTATTGTCACCAAAATGGAATTGGGAGTCTAAGGTCTTAAGTAGGGTTTTAGGCCTTATAGGCCTAAATTTAGATTCAAGACATTAAGTAACATGTAAATACTTTTGATGACTCTATATCCTTGTTATAATCCTTATACACAAAAATATAACATTTTACAGAGTCACATATTGGCTAAGATAACTATTTCTTATCATTCTTCTCCTTTACACCTATCATGGTCATCATTGACATATTATAGGTTCTTAAGCTAGTTGATGCTAGTAACCTAAGTATTATTTTTTCCTCACGACCGAGTAAATGGAACCCATATGGAATATGTTTTACAATATATCAACACCTATCATGATTTATTATCCATTTACCTATAAAAAGTATTCTTTACAACCATATATATAGGTTGTGTGTGAGGCTTTAGACTCAATACACCTAAAGAGTCCCTTCAACCTTGTTGCCCTTATCACTAAATGAGAGGATCACATGGATATTATAATAAATTATTATAAGATAATTATCATGTATTTTTATTTTCTATGACTTCTTTTTCCTTCAACTAATGATGCCTTTCTCTCCCACTTGAAGACTAATTAAACTACTAAGTAGTCCTATAAGTGTCTACAGACTATATCTATAGGGTCACCATAACTTGGTCTTCACCATCTATTATAGACTTTAATCCTTATGTTATTCTATACTCAAGTTATTTATAACACTTTTATACCCATGTAAGCTCCAATATTACAATTCTACTCAAGCTTGAGGACAACCTAAGCTACATGTAGGTGATCATTTGGGGTCCTTACTGCATATATTATATTATTTTAGCCTTTTTGATATTGTTATCCCCTACTAAGTATGTGTATAATAAGGCCCATTAAACATTGATTTTTTTATTTTATCCACATGATATGAATCCTTTTTATAAGTTTTTACACAAACCAATGTGACACCTCAGGCCTAGGATGAATTGTAGGTGATCATTTGTTGTGTGAGTAGGTTATTTTATAATTCAAGATATTATGCATCTCATTAATCAATAATATTACTCCTTTAATCAACATACATTTTTCATTTTCTATCAAACATGAAGATCAATTTGAAAACCTAGGCTACAGTCTTTTAGAGTTTTGAGTTTGGGAGACAAGGCCTACTATGAGGTGAAATGACTAGATGAAGTCATTATAGATGATATATTTTGAGGAGACCTTTTGTAAAATGTTACTCTCAATTAAAAACCACATATTGAGTACTAATCACACTTCACATGGGTATTTAAAAAGATAATTCATTTATCCAAGGTGAGTTAGGCATCCTAATATAGAAAATGAAACTTAGGAATCCTCAAAATCCTTAAACAATGCTAAGAAACCTTAAACCATGCTAAATATCCCATGGATTGTTTTGGGGATAGGTTTTTAGTGTTATTATTAAGGGATTTAATAAATTTTGTTTATTTGTAAAGGGTAACTCCTTCAAATTCTTACATTACCCCTAAAACTTGAAGAAGACATCATTCATATACTAGTAGCCTAGAGATGGATTACCTTGAGAACAAGTAAGTCATGATTGGAACTTATCTTTTTCATTCTCATGGATAACATTGAGGAACCTAAGGGAGATATAATATGACTAAATTAATTATTTTATTATCATGGTGGAAGCATGGAAACTTTGTAATGATCATCCTTATGCTTTGTTTCTTCATGAAACATTGAAATTCGTGCACATAACCTATAATCTTCCATCCAAGGGAGACTAGGTGTTTATATAGCCCTAAAAATTCCATGATAATATACTCAAATGGATATAATACACTTAAAAAACCTTTAGAGACCTTTATACATGCTCAAAATATCATAAGCAGCTCAAAAAATTTATAAATCCACCTATAACTGATCTTATGGTATTTACAAAGGTCTTAAGACCACCTAGGGTCTTAGTGATTATTTATAAACACCAAGGCTTTGATCTTAAACAATCTACACTAATCCTAATCCCACTAAGGAATCTAACTATGTATAACATTTTGAGCTCTAACTCCCCTTATGCAGACCATACCATCCAACTCAAACTAACCTTTTGAGCTTGCCAAGAGCTTGATAGAGATACTACTAATATTTATAACCTTATCTATATATCTGATACATGGATTATTTTCCATGATTCCTACAATGGATCCCATATTAGGTGTCTAACTTCCTCTAACTTTGACCTAACTGTAAAAATATTGGAAACACATTTAAAACATCATTTAACTACATTTTTTTTGATTTGAGATCTTGAAATATAATTGGAGGACAAGAGGATGGAAATGATAAGTCAAATATGCTTCAAAATCAAAATGTATGGATGAAAGGAAGCTGAAAGGTCATGTATTCAAGTGTGTGGGCCCCTTTGTGTTGAATTAAAGGCATTTGGCTTCTAAAAAGACCTCCTTTTACATATTAAACAACCAAAAAATGATATTATGATGGTAATGATATTGTTTTAGAGACATTTTAAATTTGATAATGACTTAATGGTATCCTAAGGGCCATAATAAAACTATTCTCATGGTTCAAACACCATTTTAAGGCAATATGAATTATCTCAAATGAAATATTAATTAAAAATTACCTTAACATTTGATAAATAATCTTAAAATATATTAAGGCTTCAAAAAAGGTTATTGTCCTTTATATTTCCCCAATCTCCTTGAATTTTGGTACATTTTCTAAGTTCTTGGCATACTCAAATGGGCACATGACTAGATATGGAATTCATTATTATAAATAATCTTATCATGTATGGTTTTAGATCACAAGGACCACATAAAGACTTGTTATAGACACCTAGACATAATCAACACAAAATAAAATATTAACTTAGTTCACATAGGGTGAAAGGGTGATTACCACAACACCTCATGACTTAATCTCACTACATGGACCTCCTACCCATGATCATAAAGTAAAATGACCTTCTATTGGACTACCATGACATTATAAGGACTCATGAAGATTATTATGGACACTATCAATTATTTGAGCAATAATTGATCCTTTTAAACTCAAAGAGAGAAAGATATCAATAAAGTCCACATAGGAAGATCAAGCCTATGTGATATGGTATATACATGAGTCTTCATGTAGATGGTGAGAATTTCATTTCCCTTAAGTTAACTCAATACTTGGATATACACATAGAATTAAATGCAGAACTTCTCAAGCCTTAAACTGCACTAATTTTTGAGATAGTAGTCACAAAATATCCTTTTGATTTAGATCCTGAACATGTGTACCCTACATAAAAGGACCAAATCACTGAAGTGATAAACACATGCACCGACCATGGCACACATCAAATTTTTGTAGTTTTCAAGGTTGGAAAATATATTGATCAATCTATGTGGTAAACTTATAAATAAATTCAAGTTAAATTCCATCAACTATGCATCGATGAAATAGAAATGATTCCTTTTTAAAAAGAATTAAATGATATAT